>MIQA02007526.1:0-15961 GCA_001887855.2 Sclerospora graminicola | reverse complement strand
CAGAGTCTTTGGGGGAACCCGATAAAGACTCTGTTTGATGGGACCGTCATTCAGTCCCTTCATGAAGCCAGTGAGGGGGCACCGGCTCGTATACAATATTTGATAACAAATATTGTATTTTCTGAGCGTACGCATGTAGGCTCAGCTTGCCCTGCTTGAGTTCCATGAACTCTTCGCGGCAACTAAGCTCTATTTCTGGAGCTTCGAATTGAGCTTCAGCTCAGCTTTTAAATCCGGATACGTCAGGAGCGCAGGCCATCAGTGGCTCTGCGGCTCATCGCCCATGCCCTGGCGCGACCGCCTAGGCATGTGGTGGAGAAATAAGCTTGTGAACGCGGGTCCACAATCTTTTGCGCAGAGAGGGCATCTTCCACCTCTGCGAACCACCTACGAAGGGGTTCACCCCCTTCGCCAGTAAAGGGCGGAATCCGCGCCTTTACCACTTCAACGCTCGCACTAGGTGCGGGCGCTGCTGTTGCTGCTGATGTTTGGGAGCGCAATATTGCGTTGCGCACCTGAGGATCAACATACATCCTCTTGAAACGGGTAACCGTCTCTAAGGCAGCCTCCGGGGTTTTACCACGGAGGAGGGTGATGACTTCGGGCCCTATGGTCCGAATCATCTCAATCACAGTGGTCACAAAACTCTGTGACCAGTTAGGGAAATTTTCCCTAGCTAAATATTGCGCGAGCTGACGCTCACGATAGCTGGCTGATGCCATGACAGCCAGTGGCTCTTAAACCTTCATTCCGCTAGTTAACTAGCGGAACGCGTCAACAGTGGTCGTTTAGTCGGACCACAAAGTGCTACCAGGTGTAACAGGGCAACTGTTACGCGGCTCACACTGTGAAATTGCAGTGAGGAAGCATGCAATTGAGTAGGACCAAATGTAAATTTGGTCCTTCTTAGTTTACCTTAGATAAACTTTAACAAAGACTAATTAATTTATTAATTAGTCTCTTATTGTCGAATTTAAGTTATTTGCCTGTCCCAAATCCGCTGTTTACGAGGGTATGAAAAGGGTCTTATAGAGAGTTACCCGGAATGCTAAATCAGGGTACTCGGATGGTTACGCATTCTAGGTACAGTAATCTTTTTATTTTTACGTGTCAAAACGTGTTCGATTATACTGCAGCGAATTTAGGTGGCGGGCGGTGACCTTAGTGTACGCATACAGCGTTCGCACTCAAATTTTCCATTCACCACGTTCCATAACGCACACAGGACGAGAAATGAAATTCACCTTGCCGAGAAATAATTTTCCACCTGTCAGGCTCTCCAAGAGTTTCCAAGACGCGCTAATCGATGAAGAGGTTAGAGAAATTGTTGCAGCTCGATAAAGATTTCTTGCAGATGGGGGTCAACTGGATCCCAAGCACTGGAAACCTGTGCGTTCCAAAGAAGGGATCGAGGTCCATCGTCAAGCGAAAAAGTTCTTAAAGCGACGAGGTTTCAAGTCGCAATTACCAACGATTCAAAGTCCATCGTGGTCCATGGATCCGATGAGAGCCAGGTATCGCACCAGTGTTAGTAACTATGAGCTGGGGACGCAACGAGACACATGTTCGCCATGTCGTCTGGCATTGCGGATGATAGTATTATGGAATGAATGTGACCTCCAGAGGTGGCACTAATGGCGCTCGATGGGACAAGCGATGGTACAAATGAAGACTTTGTTTTTGGATCGATTGCACCGACGGATGATGCCTGGAAATTACGAAGTTCTGGCTTTCATCAAGCAGCCTAGACAAAAGCAAAAGGGAAGCTGCTGGACTGCTCCTTTTTCAGACACATCGACCGTAATTTTTTTCGTCACACTGCACTTGGTACACACGATTTCGTGACAGATCTGACAAGCGGCGCCTGATCCGGAAGCCGCCGGGAGAAATTTGCGGAAACTTTTATCACACGCTTGGCATCAACTTGGCCGGTATTTCCCTCCCACTTGAGATCGATTCTGTGCCCGTGGGTGTTTCAGAAGCCACCGAATCTTCTTAATATAAGCATAGTCCACAACTAACGCACAACAGATTGCAGCATCCGCAGCAATAGAGATTCCAAGGCGTTTTGGCATGCCCCGGGGGGTAAAAAAACCTCAACAAAAAATGTTGATTTTTCCTGGGCCGCCTTGACAAGATAGGTAACAAAAGCTCATACTGCCACGAATCATCCCTAAATGGGATAATTCGCGGATCTCAGGCAAAATAACGGAGTGCATTAAAAAGTACCCAATTCGCTCCCCTTTCGAGTCCCGCGTAAAGCCTGCGGACTCGACGATGGGAAAATCGCGTTGATGCACAATCCCCGTGAGGACAGCAGGGAGTTCCTTGGCAAACCATTTCACACTAAGAAAGCGATACCGATCTTCCCGCGTAGGGCCTCGGAGTGTCGCTAGAAGGCGAACGTCATCGAGTCGGCCAGGCCGACCTGCATAACCACAGCTGCAAGCTCAGCTTGTTTAGATATATCACATGACATATCTATTCGTTCTAGTGACATGATATCCCAGCAATTTTTGGTTAGCGTGAAGTCGCGGTTCAGCTCGAGATCGAGCGTGCGGTATGCTCCCATCTGTCCACGAAGCAGTAAATAAGTTAATTCCACATTGTCCTTCGATATAAATAGTTCAAAGAGAAGTGAAATACTCCATACCCTAACGTGTTGACTCTCCATGACATTTTGCCCTTGATACGCAGTACGCAGAGCGCAGGATAGAAATTTACTTGCTCCACCTACACATTTTCCATTTTTAGTTCCAAATGCCCAACAAACTATTTCACAAATAACGAACCATAATCTGTAGCGTCATCCGCACGCGTTGGCTGCTAGTAGAGCCCGTTACGCCTTCCTTGACCACCTGCAGAACCACGCGATTAAGTAAGAGCTTAGGTATTTTCGCTACTAGCTCGCTACTACCTTGCGTATTGTTGTGGTTTTGACCAAGTCCGTCACGTGAATGAGATTGTAGATATGCCACATGTTTTCCGGATCCTCAGCGCGCAGCACCACAGATTCAACGCCATCTTTTTCGCTGACATGCTTCTTCTGCAACTTCATAGTAACTTTGTGATGGAAGGGCTAGTGTTCTCTTCGGCCGCAACTTTTGCGCTCGCAGTCAAGACCTTAAGAAAAAGCACGAAATAAAATAATTAAAGAAACTGCAGGATGGAAATTTTCATGAAGCAAAACGAACCTGAATACTAAACTGAGAGATAAAAAACCATCGCTATTCTGCTTCCTGCCGTTTTGAAAACTATTTGTCGCAGAATGCCAGTCAAAGAACCGGCATTCGTTGTGGAAATCTGCCTTTCTCTGATTTGTAAGGCCCACCTTATAAGCTAAATAAATCGAGGGTTACGGACATTATCGAGGGTTACATGACGTATTTATTTATTAAATAAGGTTCGCAAATATAAATAAGCCTCTTAATCTGGCAGATTTACTATTCTTTTAGCCAAATTGGATGAATATCACAATAAGTATATATATATTAGTATATATATCTTAAGGCTACTTGTGGGATAGAAGGTAAGTTTAAGAGTGAATATGAGTGGTTTAGAGTTGATAACTATAACTAAATCTAAACTAATCATACAAACATGTAGTATAAAACTGGTCCGAATGATATTTCTATCATTATATTACTTGTTAGATTCGATAATGATATCAGAATCAGTTCTCAAAGTGGATTATAACAACTTATAATCCAATATTCACAATTCAGACATTAAGTCTGAAATTGAACTGTGATATTTCTACTTAAATATCACTTATGTAATGTCACCCCATTACAGTTAGGAAAACAATTATAATCCAATAAACACCGCTTATTGCGGCGGGGTGCTAAGCCGCGCCCGCTCCGCTAGAGCGCTCCCTATCGCCGACCTCCGCTGCGCTGCGGTGGCTCTACAATAGATTGTCCCTCCCCGTAGGTGCTTGTTCTCCGCGCTACGCGCCGCGCCCCCGACCTTCGCTTCGCTCCGGTGGGGCTCCGCTCTCTAAGCGCTCTTTTTTATGTTCCTACCATATGGTTCTTGTATACAAATTCTTATATGTGTCGGAGGATAATGTCGGAAGCATTTGGCTCCGACATTATCCGAAACGGGAAACTTAGACTTGAAAAAGTGTCGGAACTTGTCAGATAAACGATCATATTTTTCCATACCGGTACTTAGGGTACTACAGCAAAGAGTGTCATTAGTGTGGGCCATACAAATTTCGCACTCAAAGTTTTGCATGGAAAATCGAAATTAGTGTGGGCTTCGGTAATTCTGCACCCACGCTAATGATGTCGCTGCGAAATTAGTATAGGCCACACTAATCGTTTCGTGCAAAAATAGTGTGGGTTTTGCGTTTCAGCATACTTTAATTATAATTTTCTAATAAGATAGAGGAGGGCTCACCATTTGATATTCAGACCAGAGGAATTAGAATGTGGATGTTTACGTATCTAGGTCGTGAGTTGTGATGTGAATTAACACCCACAGTTATTGTGTGATATAACTTAGATACTCAACCACCACGTGATGTGTTCATAACGTTTAACTCTGTAAGTGCATTATTATTATATCCACTATATGAGTGCAACTAATAAAGAAAGCGTTGCTAGTCAATATTGCTCCTTCTCCGTTCATGCTCTATTATTCTTGCTAAGCAATCTCTATGATGTTGCTCTACCATTCTTGCTAAAAAAAGATTACAGCAGGCACTTTCTAATTGACATGTGCCAAGTGAATCTTTCGTTTTGCAAGAATTTGTTTAATAATGCACAAGGATTTTCGTATTTGTACTTTCACTTACACTATGAAGCTTAGTGCAATACAGTATTAGAACAGCATCGTATTATCCGAGCTTGCTATCGGCATATCCCCCCATTAATGCTCCTATTGCATGCCACAAGAATTACGGGTTCTTGGCCATAAACAGAATGTGCGAAATTAGTGTGACTTATTGAAGAATATTAAAAAAGCAAAATTAGTGTGGCCCATGGTATTTGCACAGCCACACTATTTTCCCACACACACTAATGACACTTCTTACTGTATATTTGTTTGGCCAGTTCTAAATTTGCTAGATTGGCCCTATCCCGAACATTGGTATAGGTTTAGGACTATTATGATTGAAGATCTCGCAGGACGAGCACCCCTGGATGATCCGGGCCCACCCCCGGAGCCTAACATATCAGGGGAAGGCAGCTCCAGTAGGCCGATTGTCTTGGACGAAGGGGACACGGCTGGAGAAAACGAAGCGCAGGAAAGCCCAGACGGCGGTGGAAGCCTGATGGAGGGAGACGAGAAGGAGACCGTCGAAGAAACGGCAGACGGATCGGAATCGAAAGGGGCAGATTCAAGCAGAAATGTAACAAATGCGGAGTCAGTTTCTAAGAGGAAACCGGTTGAACCAAATCAGTTGGAAAAACCGGTTTTACCGGACCAAAAGTCAGCGGAATTAGTGCAATCAGAACCTGAGGAAGGGGTAATAATTCCGATGAAATCGGTATTACCGGTTTCACAATCCCAAGTCAGGAACAAAAACTTGATTTTTAAACAAAAGAAGCACGGTGAAGGATCAGAGGCAGCTGCCAGCCTGATGCAAAGTGTGGCACCAACTGATGCGCAGGTGCCACACAGTCTGGCAAAAGCACTGCATATTGCATTAAAGGAGGCGTCGACAAAGAGACCACGGGCACAGGCATGGATTGATTTAGTTCGTGATTTATTTGCAGCCATTTACGTACGAGTGCGCGGACCTGCGTCAAGACTATCCGAGGCAGCAAAGCGTTTTCCCACTCTAAAGGCGCCGGAAGCAGAGCGTTTACTCGACTATTTCGAGATAGTAGTGGTAGACGGTGGCAAAGATTGGATGGAATGGCGACAGCAAGTGGTAGGGGCGGCAGTTCAAGCGCAAAAGTCGTCGTTATCATTCGAAGGAATTATCTGGAAAAGTATAGGTCAAGAAAAAGTAAAGAAGGCGGGTTTTCAACCGGCCCCTGGGTAAATAAGGTAGTCGGAAGGACACAGGAAACTTCGGACGATAAACTTATCAAGAAGACCTTCTTATTCAAGACAACGATGTATAAACCGGAGGAGATTGTTCGTTTACGTGGAGTTTGCGAAAACGACTATGGAAAGTATGCACCGATGATGATACGAGCGTGAACTGACGATGAATGGCGCATTTTGCAAGGGCTGGTGGAAAGAACGATCGTAGCCAAGCAAATGCCGCAATTTGTGAAGCGAATAATGAAAATTGATGAACAAGTTCGATTGGTACAGACGATAAGAGCCCAAGTTGAAGAATGTTTAGTGATGGATCTGAGTGGTGAGAGTCCGATCAAAGAAGCATTCATGAGCACGAAATGTTTACAAGAAAGTATTGCCACGGCGGCTGTAACAAGAGGAACTGGTGGTATGGAGGTATGGAAGATGGTAGCACAAGTGAAGAGTATAAGTTATGACGGAGCGAAGCATGCGCTATACTTTCATTTTTTACGAGGGAAATGGCAGCTAAGTTCGCCGGAATGAAAGTACCGTTCCACAGGTTTGAGCACACGCTCAGGAACATACATCAGGAACACGGGAAAACGAAGAGAACGGCATGGGAAGCTCAGGTGGATAGCAATGGTGAAAGATATGATTACACGGGATTCTATTCGTGTGTTCTGAAGAATGTTTCGAGATCAGTTGATCTACTAAAACTTTCGGGATATTTGAGGAAGATCCTAGGAGTCGACTTTCAACTTGATGATTTGGATAAAGGCGGTCCATATTCGGACACGTCAACATTATGGGAGCTTACTGTCGAGTCTGATGCATGCCCATCGGTATTGAGAGGAATTAACCGCATTTACTGGGGACATACAATGCTAATAGTTGAGCACCCGGCGATGAGAGGCAAACGACAATGCCTACGATGCGGGGAGGTAGGTCACCCGATGAGAAAATGTGCGGCTCCATTAGAGGATCTGTTGAAAACAAATTGTTTACAAGTGAGTGTAGACGATTTCAAGAAGTTCACGCCAGCTATGTCGACCTTTCGAAGTATGGAGGAGTTACGCGATCAAGTGGAAGCAGTTAGGCTTCGTCAAGACGAGGAAAAGAATCAAGAAAGGAAGCAGGAAGACGAGACGGAGGAAGAAAACACGGAGAAAGTTCAACGAACTAACAAGACATTGCCTGAAGAATCAGCACCACCTAAGGAGGTCAAAACGGCGAAAAAGGAACAAAACACAGGAGTGAACCCAAATAAATCGAGTTCTGCGCCATCTGAATGGGTCACTGTCAAACCTAAGAAGAAAAGACGAGAATCTCGTCCGCAACATTCGGATGACGAACGGGTGCAGACGTCAAGACGTCAAGCCTACAAGTCAAGTTTAAAAGCGAATCTTGAACAGATGAAGCTACAGGAAAACACGAAAGGAAAAGGGGGCGGGGTTCAAACGGAAACTATGAAGGCAAAGATACAAGTGGAAGACAACGTAACCCAGCAAGTGGCCGAAGGTGCCCAGACCGAGGGTTCATCCTCTTCAGACGAGCCGAGACAGAAAAAGAAACCTCGACACAAGAAAAAGATGGATATTCTAAAGAAAAAGGCGAGTACGTTACTTATGATGGAAGGACAAGTCAAGAATTCTTTGGTGAATATGCTAACGCAAGTGGAAGAAGAAAGTGGTCGGATAACAGCAGCAACCCCTAAAGAGGTAACAGAGGTAGGAGTACCGGAGCTGAAAACGATTCAAGACGTCTTACACTGGTTAAATTTACGATCCATCCCGACACCGGCAACCGGAAACTGTCAGATTTACGCAGTCTGCCAAGGTTTGACATGCTCCGATCAGTTACTGGAGAACAAAGGATTACTAGATGACAAAATTGTTGAAACATGGGTGTCTGGTGAGGGCTTTATTAGATTTCGACATAAAGTTTCCACCAGGGGTGCGAAAAGAAACGTTGAAAGAACTACAGAGGGGTACTGATTCGACGTCCCCAAAAGAAACCAAGAGATTATTCCAAGAATATCTACTGGAATTTGCAGACAGCAGTTCCCAACTGGAGGTTAATATTGCACAGGATACTTGGGGAAGTAACGATACGCTCTTAACCATGAGTACGGTGCTGCAGCGGGACATATATGTCATAAGTCATCCGCCAGGTTTCAAGGTGCCAGGAGTTCAGTTTTACACACCTGAAACAAGAACGTCGCATGGCAAAAGCTATCAAACAAGTGGCGAGTATTCGATGAGTATCGAGGATTTCTATACCAAAATGGCGGTATTTTGACGAGAAATTACGACAAAACAACACGAAAAATTGCCAATAATATTACGCTACGGTGGCCAGCATTATTCAGCGATCTTATTGGGAACGAGAGAATGGGAAGCAGAAGATGTTAAGATGAGCGACAGCAGTGACGAGGACGACTATGAGGACATTAAAGCTGACGAAGTACGCAAGGAAGTAAATGAGGACACAGAGCCAAGTATCTCCTCTGAACTTACAACAAGAAGTGAGGATTCCCTATCGAACTATGGTCGCCAGTCGCCCTGGGATCCAGAAGAATGGGAAGGTAATTTTGAAGATTTGATTAGTCGACTGGAAGGACCGACGATTCATCACGGTCTAAAATGTGAAATAACGGACATAATTATGACGAAAGACCCACGGATGTGTGAGTTACTCCACTTTTTAGCGGATACGGTTAGCAATTTCTCGTTGCCAGAACAGGAAGAACTGATGAAGGTAAATATTGCAGATCCACAGATTCAACGCTATTTCATGCAAAAATACCAAATTTCAGCTCCAATATTACAGCAATGGTATGAAAAAGTTTGGTTGGAGAATCAACCTGAAGAGGAATGTCTATTACTATCAGATGGATCACCATCCGGGTCAGAGTATAAAGATTCGGAAAGGTCACAAAGTTCGCAGGACACATCGTCATCAGAACCGACTGAGACTCAGGTAGCCAAAAGGATTTGCAGACGAGATGGGGAGGAGTCAAAAGGGGAACCAATGGAGATAGATCCGGTAGCACGTGAATTAATGGATGATTTCGAAAACAGCACTGGCGATCACGACAATGAAGGAATGACACTAGATAACTTTAAACTGGCATGGCATGAACTGTTACCTCATTGGGAGGAGCAGACAGGTATTCCGTTCCCATTGGTCAGCTCAACAAAGACCTTATGGGTAAAATCGGCCCATCATGAATCTAATCGGTTACTACATCTAATCAAAGATGTTCCGGGCTCGCATTTCATATTAGACATCGTGCATCCAAGTGTACTTGTTGAGATGACGAAACCATGGAGGGAACAATGTTGGCTCGGTGTAATTGAAGCAGGAAAACGAGAAGGATTAGCGGACATATTGGGTCAATGGTTCGAACAATGGGAACACAGATTTATGGTAATGATCGGGACTTCACAACGCATGGCGATCATAAACAGTTCCCAGGAGTGGACCAGGCTTAGGAAATTGCAATATGGGGGAAACGCAGTTTTAAGACTTTTGGCACCAAGACAAGTGGTACAACTGGCAGGGATGCTAATATGCTCCCACATCTTTGCAGAACAAATCGCAGCCTTAGTAGGGGATGATTACCACCCTAATGATTCTATTATGTGTTTACTACAAAGACACTTGAAGGTGGTGGACACACGACAGGATTATGCGGAAAGAATTCAGTTGATTGGCAAGGGGCGCCAGAAGCTTGGCGAGAATTATTTGAATTCTGCCACGCCCCGACTTTGCTACAAATATCCAAAAATCAAGAACTTTTACTACAGGACCAGGGGAGTCCGAGTCACTATTAAGGGCACTGATCTAGGAGATTCGAAGAATCACAAGTATTTCGCAATGGATAATTTAGACACATATGCGAAATATCGACTGATGAAAGACATGGAATATGAAGGAAACTTCCGAAATAAAGACGATGATAAGCAGACCAACATGTATACCATTTTAAGTCAAAATGTTCGTGGTTTCGTACACAAAGATATTGCAGCCTGGATGTCGGCATGGAAAAAGGGCTACCCCAGCAAAACGGCGGCAATGATATTTTTACAAGAAACTCATATCGATTCAAATACAGAGCGGGAAGAGTTGGCACAGAAGTGGGCTTTACTCTGGGGAAAAATAAAAGATTATAAATCACTCTCGTATTGGAGTGTTTATCCAAAAAAACAAGGCGGAGTGGCGATCTTATTGGCGCCATCTATCGCATCTTACATCATGCCGTGGAAGACAGAATACTGGTCCAATCGACTTATAATATTGAAGTGGAACGAGAGTGTAATACTCAATATTTATGGTCCATCTGGGGATATTCACGGAAGGGAACAGTTTTATAATTCAGTTCGACAAATATTTCTCAGACACCCCAGACATCGTTTGATGGGAGGGGATTTCAATTGTGTAGACTCACCCATCTTGGATCGACTGGGGGGGGACTCGATCTGAACGTCCAGAAAGTAAAGCATTGAGGAGAGTACTATCGGAATGGCAGTTAGAAGATGCGAGGCATATAATGGTTTCGCCGCTAGAGGACTCGAAGCTGGAGCCGATTGATCACTATACGTATTGGAGGGGCGACCAGGCTAGCCGACTGGACAGGTTTTACGTTTCCGGAAAGTGGATAAACTGGGTCGTCTGGGTAGAGGTCGATCCGCCCCCAATATTCTCCGACCACAATCAAGTCGGTCTAGTGTTGAAAGACCCCAGTATTTCCAGAAAAATGACTCCATGTCGCAAATTTTCCTACCCCTTTCCCGGTTCTCAGGCGGAGAGTGTGAAATTAAAGATTTTGGAAAAATTGCAGAAAACAAACTGGAACTCAAAATTTGTCAGAAATTGGGATGGAATCATGGATGTTTGCAGAACAATTGTGTATAATATAAGAAGAAAGGTAGCAAGAAAGCGGCGAAGGCGAGTGCATCAATTGAAGAGGTCAGCTAGCGAAACCGCGACAACGAGGAAGCATATTGTATCAGCCATAGCACAATCATTACAACAAGAGCGATCACTGCGAAGAAGGGCATGTTTGCACAGATCAGCAGCGGATGTGAGGTGGCTGTTCAAGCGAGCATCCGTATGGGAAAGAGATCAAACCGTGTCTAATATTCTTGCGACATCAGGACCACCTTTTGCAAAGGGTTTATCGATCCCAGATCGTTTTGCTAAAACGTGGTCGGGCATTTTGGGACAAAGTCATCGAGATATAGCCAACCAGAAACTAAGGACGGAAGTGAGTAACTTCATGGAAATCCCTGTCAACAGGAAAGTTACAGAATCTCAGAAAGCTGAGCTGCTCTCGGAAATAACCCCAGATGATGTTGAATGGGCGATTAAGAATATCGATAGGCGAAAAGCGGCTGGACAAGATGGAATTGGGAACGATTTTTACAAAGATTTTTCGGAAATTCTAGTGGAACCACTTACGCAGATATTTAATGACATTTTATCAGGGGGGAAACCACCCCCATCTTTTCTCAAAGCTATCGTCATTCCATTGAGAAAAAAAGGGGATTCAAGTGACGCACTGGACTACCGTCCAATTTCACTTTTGACAACCGGGTATAAACTGTTCGCCAAGATTTTAGCACGTCGATTACAGAAGTTCCTGGGCAATCTGATCGGTGATACGCAGCAAGGGTTCGTTTTGGGGCGTCGAATGGACAAGGCTGTCATATTAATGAAAGCATCCTTTGAAGCTTACAGAGACAAGCCGAAAGTGGCAGCAGCTGAAAGTGCAGGGGTGTTATTTTTAGATTTCAGCAAAGCTTACGATACTGTGGATAGGAACTATCTGTTTACAGTACTATCATTGTTTGGGTTTTCTGTGGATTTCGTGGATTTGATGGATCGACTACATACAGGCACAACAGCAGAGTTTTTGGTAAACAATCAGCTTGCACACCCTATATCAGTCATCTCAGGAATCCGGCAGGGATGTCCGCTGGCACCATTACTATTTATATTAGCAGTTGAGCCTTTAGCTCTAGCCCTTAATGCAAATCCGACATTAGTGGGTATACAGCCTTTGAAGAACGACCCAACTGTTACTCACCGTTTCTCGGCGTTCGTAGATGACTCCACCGTGTTTCTACAACATGCAGATCAAGTCCCAGCAGTATTGGATGTGGTCCAACGTTTCGAAAATCTGGCAGGATTAAAGATTCAACCAGCCAAAAGTAAGTTTGTGTTTCTCAATTCGGTAATGGTACCAAAAAAATTGGTACGGTTTACCAGTTTTACCGGAAGGAGACACAACTAGATATTTAGGAAATCAATTTGGGTGGGGAGATTTAAAATCAGTTAACTGGGCTCTGAGAATTCGATGTATCAAACGACGGTTAGCGACAGCTACACAGTGCGGAACATCGTTCATGGATCGCGTACAATTGTTTAACGTGATAGCCATCCCATCACTGTTATTCACTGCAAGAATGTTCAATCCACCGACGGAGATATTACAGGAAGCAGTGAATATCCAAAAGGCGTTTGTATGGAGTAAGTCGACTGCGAGTGAAAAAGGAAAGCACAAAATGTCGCCAGCTCTGTTGTTTACGCCGCATGCAGCAGGAGGGGTAGGATTGATATCCATTCCAGTGGCACTGAAGATACAACGGTTGAAACTAGCGTATCAATGGTTACTAGCAGTAAAGGACCATTATCAATCAGCCTGGCTTAGTTTAGTGGGGATAGGCTCAGCGAGACATAAGGGACAACGCCTAACACCGGTAAAAGGATACAGAGAATGCAACGCAAGTGGAGCAGTAGACACGGGAGCAGGACGAAGTTTGCGGAAAGAACTTATGGAATGGATAGGCCCGAGATTCCAAGACCAGATGAGTTTGAAGAGTTACACATTAGCAGTGTTACCTCAAGTCGTCACCAAGATGGAAGCATCGATCGGGAACAAAGGAACACGGCTTCAGCATGAGGAGCGGTTTATCATCCCAGTAGACATTGACACATACCCTCATCATTCCGTGTTGCCTAAACATATGGTGCCATTTTGGGGAACGTACAGCTGGTTTAGGAATCCGTGGATAAGGGATGGACGAGCTATGGAGTTATCAGAGAAGAAATATGATCGGATTCCACAGCTAATGATACGAGAATTACGAATTCTACGACTAACGGAAACTTCGTTTATGTGGCAGGTATTATGCGTAGATGGGCAATCGCACACTCGGGCCAAAGTGGGGAGATGGTTGTGTGCGCTGATCATCGCATCACCACGAGTACCAGTTGGGCATTACCTAGGGGAAGTACCACCAGTACAACTATGCCGTGGACCTGGTATATTAACGGATTTCACTTGGGAACTAACATCCCAAGGGTTTGTCACAGGACATTGCGGAAACCAGTCGACGAGTATAAAAGCGAAGCAACAATCAGACGGAATTCTATGGAAGATAGTTGAGAGCACTGTTCAACCCAGAGAGACAGAAACTAACCTGTTAGACTCTCTGATAGTCTTTCACCCACACCCAGACTTGCATTTGATCGGTTGGCCGTCGGATGAAAATACACCTGTGCGACGGATATGGGCGAAATTCAGGAAATCATTTAGGAGAATGTACTTTAAAGGAGTGGCTTCACAGCTGAAGCCCCTCCTCCAGAAGTGGCGGAAAAAATGTTCAGACAATCACTGGTGGGAACTCATGCAAGATAAAGAACCTACCCAGGTATGGGACCATTCGAATATTCTTACTAATTATCAAGTATGGGTTCAATTTCGAGTGGCGACTATGCAGCTGAATACCTTTTACGTACGAACAGCAGGAGAATCGAGATGTCCGTTAGATGAGAGATGCAGAAGCAGATCTACAGGGATTTATCACATATTATGGGAGTGTCGACGAGCGCAAGACGTGTGGAGACGGCTGATTAGCCATTGGAGGGGTAAGGATACTCCCTATGAGTCTCTACAACAGTTTCAACAAGCGATTGTGTCAAGACAGGCGCCGCCAATCGGTGAACCAGTCAAAAAGGCGATGATGACCAAGCATGGTTGGTACAGAGATACGTATCAAGAAGTTTTCAATCGACTTTGGGTGGGAGTGTGTGGAATTGCGACAGCATGGATGTGGCAATTACGAAACCAAGTAATTTTCCAAGGTCAAGTGAAGAATGCGATGGACTACTTAGAATTTGTATGGAGACACTGTCAAACTCAACTAGAAGCAGTGGCAGAATATGAATCCAGAATACCTGAATCAAGAGAAGACGGGATCCGACTGAAGATCAGTGTAAAGTGCTTATTTGACTTAACCCCAGCACCGGATCAAGACATCTTCCACCCAGGACGAGAAAGAGCAAGGCGGGATTCTCTGGCAAGCTCAACCATGACTTCTGAGCCTAAGTTACATACTAGAGTTTATATGTTTATAGTAGCTAATGGTTAACATTAATTAGACTACCTTTTATTATTATTACATTCAGACTTATTTCCAATTTGCTCCATCTATTCACCAAATACCCCACCTGTACGGCCTTTCACAAATTATCATTTTAAGTGCATAAATTAAGAGTATACATGGCGACCTGGAATAACACGTAAGTTAGGGTGATTTGAGGATTAATTCCACCCTTTTTTTGCTTGAAATTTTCTCATGGAGGTGCTTCGGAACACTACACCATTTTTTTGTCCAATCATGTGTCACTATTTTTCAGTACAGAGCGCCATCCCGGCACTTGGACAAGGGCCTAAAACCAAACCGCCAAATTAAAATCCAACTACGGAAACAGCAATCACATCTTACAGGCGACGCGCTCATAGTTGAAGAAGCTTTGTGTCATGTGACCATCGCCAATGAGATAATGGAAATTATTTTTGGCCAATCAGTGTGATCAAATTTATCAGCTGTTGGGCGTTTTATTGAAGAACAATGGGCGTATGGATGTTGAAGCTAAATATCGCTCATTGTAGGTCTCGCAACTCCCATTCCGTCAGACGGCTCAAAATTAAGACGAAACCTCTCGTAGTCGTTTGATGTACGGGATTTAATCCCTGGAATTGCGGATTGAACGAATTCCATCATGATCATTTCGTATCATTTTCTAAAGACGATGCCAAAATAGCTTCATGGGTTCCATTCCGTACCCTGGTCCATATAGGTCTGCGAAACCTCTCTACTATGAGATTACCAAATCTAAGGAAATAAAATAAATGTAAGGTTAGTGCTTCTAAGTGCTAGATGGAATGCCGAGCCAAATACACTGTTAAAAGAAAAGTTTCAACCCTTTCCCTTGAGCATTGTAATCGGTGCTTTTCGTGCTTCAAGAAAGTTCATAATTACATAGTGACGAACGTCACGCATGTACGACCTATGTATCTGACTACATGCAGCATGTCATCATAGTCAGGTATCGTTCATGCGTTTGGCCCGTTGTTAAGCGCGAAAACACTTTTCATATTATCTTTCCCCAACGAACAAAAGGAAGAACATGTAACTCGTGTCATTTAGAACACCTTCACATCTGTCTGCAATCGTGAGAGCTATTATTACCAGCTGGATCACCTCACTGTTGATTCATGTAAAAAAACTAGCTGCTTGTCGTCACTAACGTAGTAGATGCGGTGGCGTTGGATACCAATAGGTTCTGATTACGTACATACTATGAACTTGGCGACTTCAAGACAGGCGAGCATGTAAACGAGCTGAAAAAGAAAAAAAAAGAATCTCTTTTAATGCTTCTATGTATGCTTCTACATGTATTTAAAAAAGGCTGGTCATCATTATTAAGAGGGTTTACAAATTGAATTATTCATTGAAATATCATTCAAGTGCTGCTGCGACTGTTAAAACTAATAATGAAAAAACTTGTTCAGTGATTCTATTATCGTGAGAGCCATTATTACCTGCTGGATCACCTCACTGTTGATTTCATGTTGAGAAACCAGCTGCTTGTCGTCACTGATCTAGTGGGTGCGGTGGCGTTGGAT
>MIQA02007523.1:0-21788 GCA_001887855.2 Sclerospora graminicola | reverse complement strand
GCATAGTACCCTTATCAGTTTGAAGGTGCAACAAAGATGTGTAAGGTGGTACTAGCGCAACCGTGCGACGAAACGAACAGGATCGAAGTATGAGATAGGCACATGAGTTGGTGTATGGTACACTAGGTATAGGACATTGCATATATAATAACAGGTTTTGTTTACCCCCTAAGCAAAGAGTCGCTCCGCCACGTGTCGCGGTCATTGGGGGCACAGGGTTAACTAGGCCCATGTAGCTCAACTTATCCAGGTTAAGACGCGCTTAGACGCATTTTGGCTTACCGGAAGGCCTCCGACGGTTTTGGTTTAGGTTTTCGAGCCCACGCGCACATGTTTGGAACAAGTTTATTATTGGAAAGGTTTTGTGGAGATAACGTTTGTGGTTTACTGTGGAAGATCGTGGTTGATCGTGATTTCTTGGTTTCTCGTTGTCTCTCGTTCTTATTGGCTGGCCTGATCGGACGAAGTTTGCCGATCAGTGCCTAGATACTGAAGTTAAGTATATCGACCTGGCTTGTTCTCCGGTGAAGATTCCCACCCGAGGACACCCCCGTCTCGAGAAGGTCCTCCCCTCCGACCTGATCAAGATCATCGTTTTTATCAAAGAGTCCACCTGAGTGAGTGTAACCACCTCCGATCAACGGGTACACAAGGTGAGATGAAGTTAAGTATGGGTTCTATCGCACATGACGACCGGTCGGATGACCGGGAGGATCGGATCGGTCATCATAGTGATGACTCATCCGATCCTGATGGCGATCAGGATCAGCGGAGTACCCCCTCCGATAGTTGGTCGTCCGGGCTGGTGAGTATCCAGATTCCACCCAAGACTTCCGTCCTGGATTTTGAAATCGGCTCCACCACAAATAGTAAGTGCCTTTATCCGTTCTTAAAACGTGTATTCTGCAATTAAACTCGTGTTCATACCACGAGAGAAAATGTTCGAACATTTTCCATTCCCGATCTTTCGTTTGGGCACTAAAAACTCGTACGTAATTTGAACAATGGTAAAACAAAAACACGAGATAACGATTTCCAGGCCTGTCTTTCGGCGAAATCGGTCCCATGAAGTCGCTACCGATTACTCCACCGATACGATCGTTTGGAGCATTTTGTCCTGAGTCCCTCTTTGGTTGCCTCGACCTGGTTGCCTTACCCTCCGAGCAAATCAAACAGGTGGCCCGACGCCTGTCGGTAATACAGATTCCAGACGCAGGATTTCTGGCAATCCGTTCAATTTTATCGTAAGACAGATGTCCGAATCGAACATGAAAGTCGTGAAGGGTGCCTTCTTGTTGGTCCGAACCAGGCTCGTTCGCTACAGCACCCATCACCATGTCATCAAAACTTTTTGTGCTTATTGCTTGTGGTAAGCTAGGCCGTAATTGTTTATGTAACTTTAAATTGTTTATGTAACTTTAATTTGTGGTGATAAAATTGATAACTAATAAATAAAATATTAAATAAACTCTATGATTTTAGATTTTATAATACAATATTAAATAAAATCTTACAGTTTTGAAAAAATGTATAAAGTTGAGCTTTAATTTGTTTTTTTCAACTTAAAAAACGACCTACAAACTCTTTACGTCTAATCAATACAGCAACGACCACCTTAATCTCAAAAAGTACTTCATTTTCATACGCTATCTTTCACGTTGCAGTCTTTTTTTTTGCACAAACATCCCAGAGAAATCAAGTTTTTTTTATTACCCTGGTGCGTAATACACCTCTGTAAGCATGATTTTGTTTTGACTTGCATCCATACTTGAAAGCGTGACATTTCCGACCTTGGTCACACGCAAACTGCCTCCGTCCGGCAGCATAAGTTTATCATCTCGTTGGCAATTTTTAGCTCCTTCCAACAAAGTTTCATCGGACATCAGGTGGCGGCTAGCGCCACTTTCCACTATCCACAAATTTTCGTTAAAGAGGGAATCAGTTTCGAATTCGTACTCAGACTTTATACACTTTTCAGTTGTTGATAGTACGAAGTGTTTTTGCCACTTCTACCATCAGGCCGCTTTTCAAACCGTCTCTGCTTTCCTTTTTTTATTTCCAGCAAAAGAAGGCCTTTGAATGTGGCCTTCTTTTCCACAGTTGTAACAAGTCTCTTCTTAAACGGTTCATCCACTGAATTCACACAGTTTCAAGATGGTTTCTCGAGTAGTCTTCCAACTCTTGAGTCCAAGCAATTAACTCCTGCGCGTGCTGTATGTAGTCTTCACGCTGCGGGTTGTAGCGAATCATCATACTCATTTCATGTCTGGGGCAGCGTACTTGACGATATTCTCCACTATGAGTCTCTCATGCGACCCCCCTCCCACGCCAAAGCCACCAGATAGAGGAAATGTTGCGTCCAATTTCGCCGCGGGTCTTTTTGAGCGGCGAAAAAATTAGCGGCTTGCTGATGAGAAATATTCACCTTGAACGCGTGGAACATTTGGTCGACAACAAAGTACAACCCCTGTGGAATCGCCCACCACGTCGTAATATTCGCGCGTAATTAACTTGCCGCTACACCTTCCAGGTGTTCGCTGAGTTTGCTCACTTTTAGGCGATCCGATCATACAAAACCGTACGACAATTGCGTGACTTTGAGAGCTTCAATAAACAGTTAAGCCCACTTCTTTAAATCTGCACCCAAATCTGGGTAAACTTCCACTCCCATAAAATGTTGTACCATCATCTTGGGATCTTCATCGATCCGCCCATGCGTACTTGGTTTCCTGCGCGACGTTAAAAAACGCACCTTCCTAGTCTTGCGCCGCAGGAGCATTTCCCTGCGGAGGCTGGCGTGCGTTCTCTTGCGGTGGCTGCCATCCACTGCCGCGTTCAATGCCGTTATCTACCCCTAGGTCTTGGATGATCATTTTACCACCAAATGGGCCATAATTCTTGACCATATCCTTAAAAACACTTCCATTGACAAAAATCCTGTTCGACTTTAGCGACCCTGCAGGAATTTGCGTCGTGCATCCTCGCTTCTTCGAGAGCGTCGATTTTGTCTTCCATGCGTTTCATATACGTTAGTATAGTTTTCATGTCATTTTTTTCTTCCTCCATTTTCGTGAAACGAGAATATCGAAACAAAACGGGACGAAGCGTGAAAATAATCCAAACAAACCAATGTCACCTTTCGGTACAGGGGACTTCCACGTAAAATCGTAATTAAACGAAAGAACTTTTAAAATTTAGAAAAACTTCTGTCTTGAGCCCGTAACGTTTGGGATCATAACCTGTTGGAAATCTACTTGTACGTAAAACTCTACAATCCAATCGGAACCTGTTAGTGTTGAGTGAAACCAGAAGATAGACTAGAAAATGTGCATGTTAGTGCTGTATGTTCTAGTTGTATGCATACGAGTGTGTGTCGACCCGGTCTGTATGTACCAGTCGACAGGAAGTGCTCAAGCTCGAAGAGTCTTACTTTTCGTCTTAATGTAAAAACTGAAAGTATATTATTTATGTAAAGCTAAGTACCTAATGTTACCTAACCTAAATTTCACAATATGCATAAAATAACGGTAATGTCGCCCAACCAATATTTCGTCTTACCGTATACCATCGGTCTTAGCCGACACCCACGGAGACAATAAATGCCTGTACATGTTAATGATTTGCTTTGCAATGTTCGGTGGAGACGATTTCCAAATCCAGGACGGATGTCTTGGGTGGAATCCGGATACCCACTATCCCGGACGACCAACTATAGGAGGGGGTACTCCGTTGATCCTGTTCGCCATCAGGATCGGATGAGTCATCACTATGATGACTGATCCGATCCTCCCGGTCATTCGACCGGTCGTCATGTGCGATAGAACCCATACTTAACTTCATCTCACCTTGTGTACCCGTTGATCGGGGGTGGTTACACTCACTCAGGTAGACTCGGTGATGAAAACGATGATCTTGATCAAGTCGGAGGGGATGACCTTCTCAAGATGGGGGTGTCCTCGGGTGGGAATCTTGACCGGAGAACAAGTCAGGGTCGATACTTAACTTTAGTATCTAGGCACTGATCGGCAAGCTTCGTCCGATCAGGCCAGCCAATAAGAACGAGAGACAACGAGAAACCAAGAAAATACGATCAACCACGATCTTCCACAGTAAACCACAAACGTTATCTCCACAAAACCTTTCCAATAATAAACATGTTCCAAACACGTGCGCGTGGGGTCGAAAACCTAAACAAAACCCGTCGGGGGCCTTCCGGTAATCCAAAATGCGTCTAAGCGCGTCTTAACCGGGAATTAAGTTGAGCTACAGGGGCCTAGTTAACCCTGTGCTCCCAATGACCGCGACACGTGGCGGAGCGACTCTTTGCTTAGGGGGTAAATTCAATCCTGTTATTATATATGCAATGTCCTATACCTAGTGTACCATACACCAACTCATGTGCCTACCTCATACTTCGATCCTGTTCGTTTCGTCGCACGGTTGCGCTAGTACCACCTTACACATCTTTGTTGCACCTTCAAACTGATCCGTACCACTTCTGGACTGATTATGGTCAAACTCTATGGCGATCTTCAACCATCCTGATTTCTCGATAAGCAGCCTGGAACCAGCTCGAGATCTGCCTCCCAGACACTGTTCGCCTCATATCAAACCCGGCTTAACTGAAAACTCCATCTCTCTTCACACCTGGAAACTGATTTGGGGTTGATCGGTTTGGATCATGATCAGCACAGCGATCAGAATAGTGATCGGGGCAGTGATCAGGGCGATCAGCCCCAGATCACCTCAAATCACCTCAGGGTTATCACCACATCGACATTGGCAGTTCACTCGACCGTATTCTTGACCTTCATTTCATGTTGGGCCGCAAGAGTCGCACCGACTCAGCACTTCTCGTGAAATTGGACCTGATCCGACCTTCTTGCGCTAATTCTGGATGGATCCATCAACTCTCACCGCTTGCCTCAGCTTAGTAATGCTCGTATGGCTCGCCACTCCATATACCCAGCTCTGTCCTGTACCCGATCTTCATATTCTAGATCAGAGTTAAGTGACTCGGCCGATCAGGCCGGGATTTCCATATCACATCCAACTTCAACATCTGTACCGTTCATGACTCATTCCAAAGACTGGATTCTGCTGTTTCCGATATATTACTTCGTCATTGATGCCGTATCTCCAGTTTGTCTCGGTTGATCTAGTCGTGCAAGTCCACGTGAACTCCACCTAACATCCAATATCCCGATCGGACCGTGACATTCGCTATTCCATTAATATCCGGGACCAGGCGTAATAACGGTATTCGGCTTATTCCTTCACAGTACAACAGCCCATTGTCAACCGCCTTTCATCGTATACGGAATCAGCCTGTCCCACCCATTAACGGTCCTATCTTGATGGGTGTTCCAATCGTCACCAATCAACGGGCATGTGTGGCCCACCTTATTCTTAACTTTTTGTCAGATCGCTTCACAACAGCCGCCCCTGCGCCTAACTGCTGCCGCGCAACGCTTGCAGTTCGACTCATCCATTTCCGAATCTTCCACTTAGCAACCAGCCATGTCCGATTCAAATCGGCCTCCTCTTTCCTTCCCTGCCTTCCCGGCTGCCTCTCCAGCCAGCGTCTCGCCTCCGGGGCCAAGTTCAGCCAGTCCTGCGACTTCCCCGATCTCGACCACCGCAACTACGATCACGACCAGCTTCATCTCTCCGTCGACGACTCTGACTTCTTATCGTCCGCCCCTATGTTTCCTTGCTCGGCCCTCTCCGATCCGCCCCGTTGGCTATTAAGAGCAACTGGCTTGTCTGGTAGAGGGGACGGCCATGTTGTCGCAATACATCTTTGGCGTTTGTTTCTTCACCTTAACTCCTTGCATAGCTTGTGTACCTACTGCAAATCTCTTACACCTTCATGTATCGTATAGTATTCGTGCTCGGCGCATTGATTCCTTGCTTGCGCGATCCATAGCCGACCACAGCTCTATTTACCATCGTCACATATCCCATGATGCTCCTTCGATCTTCCGTATCGTTTGCGTAGTCTGCATTAGTATAAATAGTCAGCTCAACTGCTTCTATAGGTCCTTGGCGTATCGCCATGAGTAAAACAAATTCCTTGGTTCCTTGTAGATATCTGAGAACTTGTTTTGATTGTGCATAGTGTTTTGACGTATGTTTTCTTAAATACTGCCCCAACCTTCTTACGGCATGCGCAATATCCAGCCGTGGGCCCGATACCAAGTACTGCAGTGCACCAACTGCCTCTCTGTATGGCTGGTTACGTGTGACCTCTTTCTTATTGACTGTATACGTCGCCGCTTCTGGCGTTGGTGCTGGGTTGCCGCCGCCAGATGAAAGCGCTTGAGTATTTCCACGACGTATGCCTTTTGACAGAATATATAGTCTTGGCATGTCGGTCTATTATCACCTCGACACCATATTGATACTTGACTGATCCAAGCTCCACCAGCTCGATCGCTTCTTTTAATTGCATCCTTACTTAGTGGCAATCATCCTCATGGCCCATGAGCAATAGATCATCCACATACACAGTGAGTAGCATATTAATCTCTCCCTCTTGGAAACGGGCGTAAAGGCCCCAGTCGCACTCGGCTCGGACAAAACCTTGGCGTTGTAGTCGATCATGTAGCTTGCAATTACATACGTTAGGAGCTTGTTTCGATGCCTTGACTCATTTGCACACATAGTCTTGCTTGTTGACTTCAAAGCCGGTCGGCTGTACCATAAGTACTTCTTCGTTTAGTTCGCCATGTAAGAAGGCTGTCTTCACATCGCAATACCCTCCAGCCTCGTTGTAGCGCAAAGTACAATGCTGACTTCAGCCATGACACCAGTCCTAAAAAATGACCTGTAAGCTCTTTTACGAGGTAAACATTGAATTGAAATATTAGCTTTGTTAAATGTATGGGTCAGCACATATCTGCCTTCTGCTTCTATCATAAGTGGGTCGTCAGCTGCCGGTGTACGAAGAGCATCAACAACGCACAGTGCAGAAAATCCTGCAAGCGCGCGATCTGAATCAAAATGTCGGCTTGGCTGCTTTCCCGCGTACTTTGCAATTGTTGTAATTCTGTACTAGTGTGGATAGAAAAGTGAATTTTCTATTCAGTAAACCCGTCTCGTACTTACTCCATTAGCGCTGTTGGTCAGCCTTATCGCCTCTATGAGTTGCTCTGTTAGACTCCATATTGCGAATGCATATAAGGCATTTTGTATACAGAAAGAAGGAACTTTGACAGGTTGACATATTTTCTTGTCCACGGATAGAATGTAACTGTTGGATCTGATCCTCGCCCGACGGCGTCGGTATATCTCCATCTACCCCTCGCGCAATGAGCCTTGACAACCTTCTGACACCAAATATGTTGTTTCCGTGTCTCTAGTTCTGAAAATACACAAGCAAAAAAATGTGTGCCCTTAGCGAAAGAACCTTTGGCATATACATGTACTCAATCATTGTACACCAAAACTCAATTGTTTCGCCAAATGTCCAAAATAGAATCAGCAATGACCAAAATTATTCGTCAAAGCTGCTACAAATAGTACCTCCTATAAACTACTTAAAAGTATTTAATTTAAAAAAACATGTGTATTTGATATCGCCTTGTGAGGCATCTTTATTGGATCGTAGTCGATCGAAGTGAAAGTTGACACTAGTGAAAGCTTGAGAAGAAAGACCAAACTGCGTATATGAGCTTCATCTTTTGCACGCTTTTGATGATCATCACCGATGCACCAGCACCTAGAGCTGTTATAGCCAAGCCAATGAAAAGTGTAATCCATCCAATCCAAGCGCCAGAGTCAGAAAACGAGTGTGGTGAAGCGACTTATAAAATAATGTAAGGTACTTTCCAAAGGGCGCATCCTGATTGGTGGAAATAAGGCCAAGGGTGTAGGCGCCGGATAGTCGCCGCCGAGGGAGTCTACAAGCGGCCAGGTGGCGCCAGGCTGGAAATCAAGTCGCGGACCTGACAAGGGGCGAAGAAGATTTGGATAAAGAAAGGCTTGTAGTCAAGGCTGCAAAACTAAAAGTGAGTTATATTTATCTAGTTTATCAGTTAAGAGTTTCACTACCGGTCTTTCAATCTTTCAAAGTGTTTGAATAGTTCGAAATTACTACCGGTCTTTCAATCCATCACTATGATTGATAGGTCCGAGACTTTCCGACATTTTGCTTGGAAAGAATGGTAATGACTACCTCAACTTAAACGTCAATATGACTATAAAATATGGGGTGTGTGGATGCACACATGCACGGAAGGCATCACATTTTACACTCTCCCGTGATGGTTGCGAGCATCGCGTTATCCCATGAGTCGCAGGCCTTCAATAAATCTTGAATGCTTCACTCGCCCAAGCGCCTTTGTTAGTCCGTCCGCTATTATTTCATCGGTCGGCTTGTACTCGAGTGCGATCAATTCCTCCTCCACTTTTTCGCGAAAAAAATAAAAATTGATATCAAAATGCTTTGTCCGCGCATGGAGGACTGGATTTTTGGCCGATGCGATACAGCCTTAAGTATCTTGGAAAGTTATCGTAGCAATACTTGACGCACAATTACTGAACAGTAAGCGCAGCCATGTTGCCTCTTGCGGTACGGAGTACAATGCCATGTACTTGGCCTCAGTACTTGAAGTGGCGACAGTCGGGTGGCGCTTTGACTTCCATGAAACAATACTACCATTGAGAAAAAACGTAGCCCGTTGTTGAACGACGCGAGTTCCCATCGTTTGACAACGACGTGTCCGCAAATCCCACAAGATCTCCCGGGTTCTTGCCGTCGAATAGAACACTGTAATTTGCGGTCGTCCTTTAATACTTACGGATACGCTTGTCTGCAATCCAGTGCTGCTTTCCGTGGTGCTCGCAGTTTTTGGCGACTTCGCCGACTGCATGCATGATGTCCGGTCGTGTACACGTCGCGACATACATCAAAGCTCCAACCAGCTCACGAACGGCCACGCAGGCGAAAACTTGTCATCATCCAGAAGCTTGGTCTGCTTTTCGCTTTTGGTCATCGATGTGTGTATATCCTTGCACTTGCTCACGTCGAACCTCTCTGCCATACGCTTTATGTACGTGCAATGATCTACGGGAATTGTCTTGGTTGCTCGATCACGTCGCACTTCGATGCCCAGAGAGTACTTTAACTCGTTTAGCTCCTTGATTTTAAATTCAGTCTTGAGTGCGTGCTTGATCCTGTTGATGTGTTTTTAAATCCGCGAGAAAAACATCAAGTCATCGACATAAATGATCACGAGGTTAAGCGCTTCATTTGAGCGTCGCACGTAAGCGCATAGATCTGCTGCTGTCCGCACAAAGCCTTTCTTTTAAACGTGCATGTTGAGTCGGTTATTCCACTCGCGCGCAGTCTGCTTCGTACCGTAGAGTGCCTTGCGAAGAATACACTTCCTTTCGGGGTATCTTGCGTCCTTGAAATCATCAGGCTGATCCATGTATATCTCCTTTATGACTGCACCGTAAAAATGCCGTGTCAACGTCAACGTTTTCAATCAGGAGATTTTGCTCTGCCTCGAGTGCAAACGCGACGTTATCCGACTCCTTCCGTGATGCCGGCGTGAACGTCTCAAAGAAGTCGATACCTAGCCGCTTCGTAAAACCCATGGCAACAAGTATGGCCTTTTTGAATTTGAGAATGTCACCGCTTGGGTTGCGCTTAATACGAAAACATCACTTGCATCCAATCGCTTTCTTGTCTTCAGGTAAATTTTCCAGCGTCGAAGTCTCGTGCTGCGCCAGCGACTTGATCTCGCTGTCCATTGCACACAGCCACTCATTCTTGTATTTGCTCTGCAGAACTTGCGCGTAGCTTGAAACACTCTCGCCGTCGTCTTCGGCGTTGAAGCAGTAGAGTCTATCTTACTCGGTCTCAAAAACGTCCAGGTTGAATTGGCCACGTCGTAGATTCGGGTACTCATACCTGTACTGTGTCCCAGCTTTTTTTTGCGCACTGGCCACACGTTTGATTCTTACTCACCATCTCGTCCTCGTGTGCTTGAACGCTGCGTCGGTACGGTGTTTGTTGGCCTTTTCGTTGGTTCGTTTTGCTCATTTGTTGGCACAGGTCTTGGCTCCATTGGTGGGGTTCGAAGGCCTTCCCCACTTACCTCTTGATCATCTTTGTCATCACTTGAAAATCAATACCCCCGATAATTTTTGGTCTTGTCTTTTAAGATAAATATCGCTCTTGGGTACGAGCTTGTAAGCAAGACCGATTCTGACGACACTCTCTATAACCACCTTATGTTCGGCAAATGTCGCGCTACTTTAGATTACGATCGTTCCCGTGGTGGCATCTAGTAGTCGGTACGCCTTGTGCTTCTTCAAGTAGCCGAGTAGTGTACATCGCAGACCCGAGTTATCCAGCTTTGCTTGCGTCGCTTTAGCTATGTGCGCATAACATTGACCACCCAACTCACGCATGTGCTCGATGCGTGGCTTGCGTTTAAGCACGAGTTCGAATGGTCTCGCGCCTGGATTGGACGCTTTAGGGAGCGCGTTAGGTATGTCCACCGCGGTCATCATCGCTTCGCGCCAGTAAACCTTGCTCATCTTAGCTTCAGTCAGCATACAGCGTGTAATCTCGACTAGAGTCCGATTCATACGCTCCGCCATGCCGTTTTTTCGGATTGTATGACACCGTGAATTTCGGCTTGATCATTGCGTGCCGACAGAAAAATTTTATCTCGGTACTCTCCGCCATTGTCGCTGCGTAATACCATTACACCAATGCCGCACTCCATCTTGATGTCGTGTAAGAACTTCATGAGCGCTTCCGGTACGTCGCTCTTTTACGCAGCGGGTAAATCGTAGCGAAACGACTTTTCATCATGATGAATGTTACGACGTAGCGGATCCACTTTTGGTAGCTGGTGTTATTGGTCCGAGCACGTCCGAGCACACCATCGAGTCCGCGCGGTGACTCTCTCTTTCGATCGACTCCATCTTGCCATTCTTGAACGTCGTACGCACTTGTTTAGAGCACAAACATCACATACGGGTTCCTTGCTCGCGCACTCGCCGCTGATACGCCCTTCCTTGATCTGCTTGTTAACCGTTGAGTAAGAAACATGGTCACGACGACGATGCCACAGCTCAGTTTCGCTTTCAACTGCGTCGCACTCCACGCTGGTCTCAACATTCAGTATCATCAGCCTACCGATGGCGACGACCTATTCTCCCTTATTCACAACGCATTCATCACGGGAGATCTGGACCCTCATTTCACGTGCCGTCGCCGCTGTCAACAAAACATATTCTATTTTTCAGCATCCGTGGCCTCCTGGCGGCTACGCCTTAGCTTGGAAATTCGAGGTGCAGTGCGATTTCCATGGATCTACCATACTCAAGACAGTCAAGATGGCCTCTCGCACGCGCGGAGGAGCCTGTACGATAGGGGCAGTCTGGATCCGAGTCTCTTCAAGCCGGTCTTGCCGTTCGCATAAAAGAGACCTGAACCGATCCTCCTTATCCAGCAAGGTGGCGTAGGCATGGTCGGCCCGGGCCAATTCGTCACAAGCCATGATATCATCTTCGAACTTGGCATTGCTCAGATCGCAGCCTTTGCTGCCTGGAGGAGGCCTCCTCCAGCTACTGCCTAAGAGAAGAAATGTGACGGAGAGTTTGAGCATGGGACTCTCGCAGGCGGTCCCGGTCCATCCGTGTGATTTCAAGTTCTTGAGACACCTGGCGGTACCGCTTACGAAGATGCAGCAGTGCCTGAGATGCTAGTGAGATTTCGGCGTTGTTCCTTCAGCTGTTCCAGTTGTTGGACTACAAAGCAACACGGTAAGCAACGCAACGACGATATAGAAGTGAGCGAATCACTTACGCTGAAATTTGAGCGTGGGACTAATCTTGGTTAGCATCCCGAAGAGGTTCGCCGACATCCGCCAGCATACGAAGACGGTCCCTCTCTCTTGTCAGGCCGGCGACCTGGTCATCGACATCATCCACCTGCCGTCGAAGATCACTCGGTTCCAGGGAGGATTTCCAGACGAAAGCTTCGTCAGCTCGGCCGTTGGCCGAGGCAAGTGCTTGGACCAAATCCACCTGGATGTGTTCCAAGCTATCCACTTGGGCCGTCAGCACCTCTATTCGTTTTCCCAGCTCTGTCACTTTGGAGGTGGGAGCAGACGGTGCAGCGGCCTTTTGTAGGGCGTCAGTGAGCTGGCCTACAATGGCCCGAAGACGGGTTATTTCATCCGTGGCCTCCTGGCGGCTACGCCTTAGCTTGGAAATTCGAGGTGCAGTGCGATTTCCATTGATCTACCATACTCAAGACAGCCAAGATGGTCTCGCACGCGCGGAGAAGGCTGTACGATAAGGGCAGCCTGGATTCTAGTCTATTCGAGCCGGTCTTGCAGTTTGCATAAAAGAGACCTGAACCGATCCTCCTTATCCAGCAAGGTGGCGTAGGAATGGTCGGCCTGGACCAATTAGTCACTAGCATCATGATATCATCTCCGAACTTGGCAATGCTCAGATCGCAGCCTATGCTGCCTGGAAGAGGCCTCCTGCAGCTGCTGCTCAAGAGAAGAAATGTGACGGAGAGCTTGAGCATGGGATTCTCGCAGGCGGTCCCGGCCATCCCGTGTGGTGTCTAGTTCTTGAGACACCTGGCGGTACCGCTTACGAAGATGCAGCAGTGCCTGAGATGTTAGTGAGATTTCGGCGTTGTTCCTTCAGCTGTTTCAGTTGTTGCACTACAAAGCTCTTGATATATTTCCAGTTCTCCAACTCGACGAAGATAACATCTGTCGAGTTACTTGCTTCGAGCTGAGCGCCGATATGGTCACTCTGTGAGACATATCGTTCTTTTCTGAAGAGTTTCGCGACATATTGAGCGATCACTCTACTCTCAGAGAGGAATAATCTTCTGCTGGTCGACTTGATCGACAAAGGTAAGATTTAAAATCTCGGACTTCCCACAGTCGGCTGGAAACCAATTTCAAGTCTCTTTTGGGGAGACTTGAAGAGCACGGCATCGCCGTGGATGCGTCTCGTCGGAAAGACGTAGACGAAACGTACGGCTTGAGCCTCCCACTTAAACGTTGGGTGAGGCGCATGGCGCCAGAATGTCTAATGTATAGGCATTCCCCTTAACGCTTTGGACCTTAAAAGGTCCAATAAATTTAGGGAGCAACTTCCGTGTAGGGAAGTTGCTAATTGCATGTGTATGTAAATTAGTTGTAGATAACAAAACTAATTCCCCTTTTTGAAAGGAAGTTTTGTTTTTCCTTCCATTCTTGTCTGCATTCTGCTTCTGCTTATCAAAAGCATAAGCAAGTGCATCCTTTACATAGCGTATTACAGCGTCAAGCTGTAATACGAATTCATCTACTGCTTTATTAGCAGTAGGTGGATTGTCTTCTTTGTCTGCAGCCATTGCTGCAGACACATATTCTTCATAGGCAGCTTCAGTATCAACTGAAGCTGCTTGAGTATCTACTGCGTCAACAGTAGAAGACTCGTTAATCTCTTCGCAAGTTGCGGTTGCAACTTGCCCATCGACTCGCTCAAAATTTGATCGGTTCCCTCCCCCACTTAGATTTGGCGGGCCACCAAGTAAAGCTAGGGTTCGTGAATGCCTCAAGGCATGCACGTAGGACAGTGTTTGCTTCGTGGAAGCATGCACCGAGTTGTTTATTGCAAACTCAGTGAGTGGCAAAAAGTCACTCCACTGTTCGAAGGCATGCGCGTATGAACGCAGCATGTCTCCTAGAACGCGTTTAACGCGTTCAGTTTTCCCATCCGTTTCCGGATGGTCCGCAGTTGACTTCTTCAACTGCGTTCCCAACAAAGAGATCGATTCTTGCCAGAAACGTCCTGTAAATCTCGGATCTCGATCCGAGACTATGTTTTCCGGCATTCCGTGTAAACGGAATACCGTGTCAACGAATATCCGCGCTGTTTGCGCGGCAGTGACATTCGCTGACACTGCAGCAAGATGAACCATCTTGCTGAAACGGTCTACAAAGACCACTATACCAGTCTTCCAACTATGATCGGGGGGAAGACCGAAGATAAAGTCCATGGAAATGGACTTCCAACACTCTGTCGGAACCGGCAGATATTGGAGGGGAGCCCGCGCAGAGTGCGCAGGCTTTACGCGCTGGCAAATCTCGCAAGCACGTACGTACTCGCGTACCCATTTATACTGGTTACGCCAGTAGAAATCGCGAGCGAGAGAAGCATACGTCTTCTCTCGACCTTGATGTCCCGAAATCGGCGCATCATGATACTCAAACAGTATCTGAAGTTTGAGATCATCGGCGTTTAGAACGACGATGCGGCTAACATCTTGTTGGTCTGTGCTGTAAAGCAACAGACCATCGTGCAATCGGTAAAGATGCACGCAAGCGCGAAGAAACTCTGGAAGTTCCTCGCGCTTCCGATCAGATTGATTACTCAAGTAATCAATCAACAGTCGAGTTTCCTCGTCTGTTTTGTACGCTCGTCGTACCTGTAGTTCGAGCGACGACGACAGAGCAGTGCAACGTATTGCGTTTGCACTGATTACCTCCGTTACAGACGGTTTCGTCTCGTAATCGAGGCGTCGTATAGCGCATCCGCTATCACGTTCAACTTTCCGGTTTTATATTCAACCGTAAAGTTGTACTCGGCAAAGAATGACAGTCATCATGCCATTCTTTGAGAAATATGTGGTGAATTCACGGCCGTGCGTAACGACGCATGGTCCGTGTAAACCACAAACGGTCTATCTCCTAAGAGATAGATCCGTATCTAGCCAGTGCATATTTCATGGCAAAGAGTTCCTCGTCATGCACTGGATAGTTGCGCTCAGCTGGGCGCAACTGACGCGATTGGTAACAGATTACGCGATCACGATCATTGAGATCGCGCTGCATCAAGGCACAGCCGATTGCGAAATCGCTCGCGTCGCAAACGACGTGAAACGGTCGCTCGTTATCGGTTATAGCCAAGACAGGCGCTTTAGTCAAGCTCCGCTTGGCTGCACCAAAGGCGTCTTGGCACTGGCTATCCAGTGCAATTCAACATCTTTCTTCAGTAACTGAGAAAGATGTCGAATAAGGCCAGCATAATTGCACGAGTACTTGTGCAAATATGTCGCCAACCCAAGGAACTTTTGAAGTTCATTGACATTGTTTGGCGTATGCCATTCAACGATCACCCTGAACTTTTCCGCATCAGGCCGCACCGCTTTCTTGCACACAAAGCAGCCAAGAACGGGTATTTCAGGTGCACCGAAGGTGCACTTCTCTAGATTGGCATAGATCTTTTGCTTACGCAAATGCTCTAACACCTGACATAGATGTTCGTTGTGAACATCTACATCACTTTTACCGTGTCCAGTCTTGCTGTGGATGAACACGTCGTCAAAATAACTCGGTGCAAATTCTCGCACCGGGCGCAATAGACGCGTGACGCATCTATTGAATGTGGCAGGGGCATTTCGAAGCCCCTGTGGCATCACAAGCCACTCCCAAAGCATACCGCTTGGAGTGCTTACTGCGTTAGAGGATATCTCTCTATCACGCATAAGGATTTTGTAGAAACCATCCCTTAAATCGAGAGCACTGAAAACGGTGCTCCCGCTCATGCCATCAATGATGACATCTTTACGCGGTATTGGCGTCTGTGCCGGTACTGTGGCTGCGTTCAGCTTATTAAAAGCATGAGCGATTCTCCACCCACCAGTGGATTTTTTAACGCAAAAGGTGAGACTGGAGTGCGGTGAGGTAGACTCCCGCCCAAGTCCCGCCATACGACGAGTTTCAAAGAACTCGTCGATCGCCTTGACCTGGTCACGCGGCAATGGCCATTGCCGCGTGACGCAGTACTTTGTGCCAGGCACGAGATCAATCTCATGCCTAGTTCTATATCTTTTGCCTGCAGCGTGGATATTCGTTCACGAATATCCACAACATCGTGCAAGTTCCTAACGAACTTCTTCCAGCTCAAAGCTGGAAGAGCCATCACCTCCGAACCTATGTTCGGAGGATTGTCGAGTATTAGAGACTGGGTAGCTAATCCAGTCTCTGTCTGCGTCAAGACGTTTATCGTGTCGACGGACTCAACCACATGATCAGACGCACTCGTCTGATCTATTGCCTGTTCTGCGACATGGTGATTGTCACCACCCGTGCGCAAGGCATCATCAACATGGTGACCACTGTCAACCATGGGTTCTTCATACTCACGACCGCTCCCAGTCTAGCGTTCCTCTTCTTCGACACGGGAATCACTTTTTTCCGTGTCGGTGTTATCGCTCTCACGGTGGGTGTCTCCCACCGTGGGTAAATTCTCCACACCACGACCGTCATCGGTCGTGGTTACTTCAGTACGGGGGTGTTTGTCACCCGTGTTGCACACGTTACCTACACGCAACAACTCTTCCGTTGCGTGTGCAAGTCCCACTGGACTCTTATCATCGGGTGTACCATTCGCTGATAGTATCACAATCAGATCTGGTGGTGCCATCGTTACCCACCAGACTGTCTGACTCTGCGGTTGTATCGTTAGATACAGCCGTATTACTCACAGGGTGATCAGATCCTGTGAGACCGCCGCAGTCGATCGACAGGTTAACCCAGTTGATCGTTGGTTGATGCTTGGACATCCAAGGGATGCCCAAGATAACATCGAACTTGTCGTCAAGATCGAGGACGATGTATTCGTCCTCGAACGACAGTTCGTCTAACTCGAAGCGGGTGCGAATCACACGCTTTGGTATAGTCACGGTTGCACCTGTTGCTAACCGGACGGACAAAATACTTTGTGGAGAGTCAATCTCCACGAAATTCAACGACCTTAGAACCTCGGTTCTAACAAAATTGTATGACACTCCTGTGTCAAACAGAGCGCGCATGGGGACATCGTTTCCATGCGGCTTAACTTCCAAAGTGATGAGAGGTTTCCCTTCACCCTGCACCTTTTGACAGGACATAGTCCCGTCTGGAGTTATTATCCTCACATGCCCGATATCGGCATGTGAGATAACCCGCCCAGTAGGGCACCCCGCCCCTACTGGTTGTTGCCGTTTTTTCATCAACAGAGGGTTTCCCCTGTTGATGTTGCCGACCAGCGGACTGTCCAGTCCGCTAACTGCATGGCGCCGGCCGTGGCGACATACACTCATGGGCGTAATCTTCGCGCATCTATTGCAGCGAAGGAATTTCTTATTTTCGGTTGCATCGGGGTCGAGGAAACTGCAACCGATAGGTCCATCGGCTCTGGACCTCCTCCGCCCGTGCTTTGGCGCGGGGTTTGGTGTCGTGGGACGAAGTGTGAACTTCGTCTGTCTGAAGAATGATTAACACGCTGCACCGGCGGAATGTTAAAGTCGAAAGGCTGTTGAGCCCTTCGACTAAACGCATGCTAAATTCTTTTCGGATTCTTTGGTCTATAGCATCCCTCAGAGTCTTTGGCGGAATTCGGTAAAGACTCTGCTTGATGGACCGTCATTCAGTCCCTTCATAAAGCCAGTGAGCTGCAAGGAAGAGGGCGCCGGCTCATATACAATATTTGATAACAAATATTGTATCTTATGAGCGTAAGCTTGAAGACTAAGCTTACCTTGCCGGAGTTCCATGAACTCTTCTCGGCAACTAAGCTCCATTTCTGGAGCTTCGAAGTTAAGCTTTAGCTCAGCTTTCAATTCCTGATAAGTCAGGAATGCAGATTCATCAGTGGATCTGCGGCTCAATTGCCCATACCCTGGCACGACCGCCCAGGCATGTGGTGGCAAAATAAGCTTGTGAACGCGGGTCCACAATCTTTTGCGCAGAGATGGCATTTCCACCTCTGCGAACCATCTACGAAGGGTTCACCCTCCTCGCCATAAGAGCGGAATCCGCGCCTAACTACATCAACACTCGCCGTGAGCGTTGTTTGGTGGCGACCGCGACATTATTGTCGTGGAACGCACCTGAGGGTCAATGTAAACCCTCTTGAAACGGCTCACCATTTCTAATGCTTCCTCCGAATTTACCTCGGTGAATGGTGATGATGTCGGTTTCCATGGTCCCACCACAGTATCAACATTTCTTTGTGGAAAGTGAAGGAAAAATTGCCTCACTAAGTCTTGCGCGAGCTGTCGCTCGCGTTCACGATCGCTGTCCGTCGCCATGACGGTCGGTCGGTTCTTAACTCCTCGCTCTGCTAGTTAACTAGCGGAACGGAACGAACGGTGGTCGTTAAGACGAACCACAAAGTGCTACCAGAAGTATCAGGCTAGCTGTTACAGGGGTAGACTTTTTAATTACAAGCGTGCAATTGGTTAGAAACAAATGCAATTTGTTTCTCAATAGCGAGCTTACGCTCTCTAGACCCCTTGCGGAGGACGGTGACGTCCTCACCTCTTCTTCGGAGTCCGATGAGTCTCCGAAAACGGACGAACACTTCTTCGCAACCCGCCCTTCGGCAGGTGAGAGCGCAGAAGATGTCGCACTAGCGACATCTTCACGTCCCCTCTAAGACACTGCTTCTGCAGCGTCTACTACGAGAGACAATGGGTCTCTCGGCTTCTTCTCCGACGCTACATTAGCAGCGTCGGCATTCGATGTTGGCACCTCTGCATCACGTGCAAGAGTGAATGCTGCATTAGCATTTTCAGCAGCGCCCTTAAGAGCGCCGCCGCGGATCTCGACCATTTAATTCTTCTAGTCTTTAATGGTTGTAATCAAAATATTGTTATGACCAACAAGTGCCACCATTAGATTGGCCAATATTACATTATATTATTGGCCAACCACCTCGAGTGGGGGCTGATGTAATGGGGTACCATTACATAAGTGATATATAAGTTGAAATATCACAGTTCAATTTCAGACTTGCTGTCTGAAATGCGAATATTGGATTATAAGTTATTATACCTGAGAAACCGATTCTGATACAAATATCGAATCTAAGAAGAGATCTAATAATAAGAGTATTATTAGATCAGTTTTATATTACATGTTTATATGATTAGTCTAGATCTAATTATAGTAGTTATCTCTAAACCACTCATAAATATATTCACTTTTAAACTTACCGTTTTGCAGCCACGTGTCTTGGTTATATATTCATAAATATAACTAAGGACTATTTAATCAATTAAATAGTCCAACTCTAAGTTTAATCTTAAGTAAACTATTGAGAAACAAATTACATTTGTTTCTAACCAATTGCACGCTTCCTCACTTGCAATTTAACAGTGTACGCCTGTAACACCTGGTATGTTACTTCTGGTAGCACTTTGTGGTCCGTCTTAACGACCACTGTTCGTTCCGTTCGCGAGTTAACTAGCAGAGCGAAGAGTTAAGAGCCGACCGACCGTCATGACGACGTTCAGCGATCGTGAACGCGAGCGACAGCTCGCGCAAGACTTAGTGAGGTAATTTTTCCTTCACTTTCCACAAAGAAATGTGGATACTGTGGTGGAGATGATGCGGACCATGGGGACCGACATCATCACCATCCTCCGTGGTTTTAGCTCGGAGGAAGCTATAGAAATGGTAAACCGTTTCAGGAGGGTTTACATAGACCCTCAGGTGCGCTCCGTATGTCACGGTCGCCACCAACAACGCCCACTGCGAGCGTTAATGTAGTAAAGGCGCGGATTCCGCCCTTTACTGGTGAAGGGTATGAACCCCTTCGTAGATGGTTCGCAGAGGTGGAAGATGCCATCTCTGCGCTAATGATTGTGGACCCGCGTTCACAAGCTTATTTTGCCACCACATGCCTGGGCGGTCACGCCAGGGCATAGACAATGAGCCGCAGATCCACTGATGAATCTGCGTTCCTGACTTATCAGGAATTAAAAGCTGAGCTAAAGTTCAACTTCGAAGCTCCAGAAATGAAACTTAGTTGCCGGGAAGATTTCATGGAACTCCGGCAAGGTAAGCTTAGTCTTCAAGCTTACGCTGAGAAGATACAATATTGTTATCAATTATTGGATATGAGCCGGTGCCCCCTGCCATGCAGGTCACCGGCTACATGAAGGGACCGAATGGCGGTCCCATCTAGCAAAGTCTTTACTGCATTCCGGCAAGGTAAGCTTAGTCTTCAAGCTTACGCTGAGAAGATACAATATTGTTATCAATTATTGGATATGAGCCGGTGCCCCCTGCCATGCAGGTCACCGGCTACATGAAGGGACCGAATGGCGGTCCCATCTAGCAAAGTCTTTACCGCATTCCGCCAAAGAATCTGAGGGATGCTAGAGACCAAAGCATCCGAGAAGAATTTAGCATGCGTTCAGCGTCAACGCATGCTGGATTTAGTCGAAGGGCTCAACAGCCTTTCGACTTTTAAGATGCCGCCGGTGCAGCATGTTAATCATTCTTTGAACAGACGAATTTTCGTCTTCGTCCCAACACATCAAAACCCGCGTCAGAGCACGGCCGGAGGAGGCCCAGAACCGATGGACCTATCGGTTGCAGTTGCCTCGACCCCGAGGCAACCGTAAAACAAGAAATTACTTCGCTAGAATAGATGCGCGCAAATTGGCCATTATGCCGACGAGTGTATGGCGCCGCGGCCGGTGCCATGCAGTCAGCGGACTGGACATTCCGCTGGTCGGCGACATCAACAGGGGCAACCCTCTGTTGATGCAAAAAAACGACAACAACCAGTAGGGGCGGGGTGCTCTACTGGACGGTTTATCTCACATGCCGACATCGGGCATGCGAGGATAATAGCCCCAGACGGGACTATTGTCCTGTCAAAAGGTGCAGGGTGAAGAGAAACCTCTATCACCGCTGGAAGTTATGCCGCATGGGAACGATGTCCCCATGCGCGCTCTGTTTGCACAGGAGCGCCAAACAATTTCGTTAGAACTGAGGTTCCAACGGTCGTTGGATTTCGTGGAGATTGACTCTCCATGAAGTATGTTGTCATTCGGTTAGCAACAGGTGCAACCGTGACTATACCAAAGCGTGTGATTTGCACACGCTTCGAATGGGATGAACTGTCGTTCGAGGACGAATACATCGTCCTCGATCTTGACGACAAGTTCGATGATAACTTGGGCATCCCTTGGATGTCCAAGCACCAACCAACGATCGACTGGATAAACCTGCGGCGGACCCACATGATCTGATTACCCTGTGATTAATCCGGCTGTATCTCACGATACAACCCCAGAGTCAGACAGTCTGGTATGTAGCGATGGCACCACCAGGTCATATCTGACACTATCAGCGGATGGTACACCCGCTGATAAGAGTCCAGTGAGACTTGCACACGCATCGGAAGAGTCGTTGCGTGTTGGTAACGTGCAACACGGGTGACAAACACCCCCGTGTTGACCTACGACGGTCGTGGTGTGGAGAATAACCACGGGGCGAAACACCCACCGTGAAAACGAAGATACCGACACGGGTGTAAGTGACTCCCGTGTCGAAGACGATGAACTCACGGCTGAGAGCAGTCGTGAGCATGAAGAACCCATGGTTGACAGTGGTCACCATGTTGATGATGCCTTGCGCACGAGTGATAGCAATCACCGTGCCGCAGAACAGGCGATAGATCAGACGAGTGCGTCTGATCATGTGGTTGAGTCCGTCGAGACGATAAACGTCTTGACGCAGACAAAGACTGGATTACCCACCCAGTCTCTAACACTCGACAATCCCCCGAACTTAGGTTCGGAGGAGATGGCTTTTCCAGCCTTGAACTGGAAGAAGTTCGTTAAGAACTTGCACGATGATCAGATCGGTCAGATCTGTGTCATCGATGCAACAGACGATGTTGTGGATATTCGTGAACGAATATCCACACTGCAGGCAGATGACATTGGGAACGAGACCGTTCCGAAT
>MIQA02007522.1:6514-41383 GCA_001887855.2 Sclerospora graminicola | reverse complement strand
AATATTGGATTTTAAGTTATTATAATCCACCCTGGGAAACATATTCTGATACAAATATCGAATCTAAGAAGATATCTAATAATAAGAGTATTATTAGATCAGTTTTATATTACATGTTTGTATGATTAATCTAATTATAGTAGTTAGCTCTAAACCACTCATAAATATATCACTCTTAAACTTACCGTCTTCAGCCACGTGTCTTGTTTATATATTAACATATACATCTAAGGGACTATTTAACTAATTAAATAGTCCAACTCTAAGTTTAATCTTAGTTAAACTATTGCGGAACAAATCACATTTGTTCCTAACCAATTGCACGCTTCCTCACTTGCAATTTAACAGTGTACGCCTGCAACAGCTAGCCTGTCACAGAGATTACTCAATCAGCCAGCCCAACCAAAGATAATAAGGGGGTTCTCCAATCTTACGCGTAGTCGGGAAATCCAAACAATGCTCAACGATCTTCCACGGTAACCCAAAACTTCAACTTCTTTCCAAATATAATTTAACTGTGTTCCAAACACGGGCGATTTGAGTGAGTATAAGTTTCACAGCGACTCCCCAGTCAGGGGACTTCCGGTGGGTTCCTTTTAACCTTCTCCGGGCAAACCAATAACAACTAGAGGGGACCTTGTTAACCCTCTGCTGTAAACCTATGACGACTTGTGTCTTAGAAAGCGAAACGTATACAGATATTTATCCCTAAATCCAATAGTATACCTTACCCAAAATAGCATGACCAGCTCGACCTGGACGCTTGTGAAGCGTACCCAGAAATAGCGTGACCAACTTAGATGGTCATTCACCTCGGCCCAGGATGACCTGACCGTCATCTCAAATATTCTCTTCATGGCCGTCCGTTAGTTATCGACGCTTCGTCAGGCTACTACAGAGATATGGCCTCCCTCGAGCCTCGTATCCGTCCCTTGACCACTTGGTGCTGCCACCTAGCCAGACTTGATCCGATCGATTGAGTCCAAGCAACCTGGCCGTCCTGACCCAACATGAATGGACCACTTCATGTTCGCGTCCGTTCCGCATCCATGTACTGGTCCGGCTCCAATGCTGACCCGCCGTCCGGTTGTTGATTCATCCCGGAAGCGCTTCACCACACGTACGATGCTGCCAAAGGCTACACACTAGATTAAGAAATCATGATCAAAAGTCTGCTGGAAGATTTTGACTTACGAGAGGCGAACTCGCTCAAATTACCCATTGGCATGGAAACGAGATCTGAACAACGAAGAAGTATTGCCGAAATCTGGAGAAATTTCCTCGAAACGTTTCCAATCGCTTGTCGGGAGCCTGCTATGGATCGCATGATGCACAAGGCCAGGCATTGCGTTTGCAGTGCATAAGACAACACGCAGAACTCATCCACCAAGGGTGGTCGACTGGAATCTCGCGAAAAGAATAGCGAAATATCTAGAAGGCACAAACATATGAAATTTCATATGGGTGGATCAAGATCAAGTATAACATGGACAGAAAACTTCGCCGGATCTAAAGACGATCGAAATTCAACAACAGGCGGTTTGATAACACTAGACGACATGGTTAATAATTGGATATGCAAGAAACGAGGTGGCGTTGCGCTATCTACAATGGAATCCGAATTTTATGCTGGCTCGAAAATTCAAGTGGAAATGATCGGGTTTCGTGAGTTGCTACATGATGTAGGACTATCGGTTGAGCGCCCTATGTATTTGTTGATGAATAACCATGCAGCTATCAAGATGTTGCAAGGAAATGAAGGAAGCTTGAAATGAAAACACGTGGATATTCGACTCAAGTTTATTATTTCGAAAATCAAGAACGGAGAAATAAATATGAGCTATGTATCAACTAAAGATATGTTGTCTGACATGCTATCTAAAGCATTGGCTTACCCGAGACTAAACGAGTTGCGAGTGGCTTTCGGTCTGGAGTGAAGACTCGCGAAATTCACTTCAAGAAGGAGTGTTGAATTTCACAGGACTTAAATTTCTGATTGGATGAAATGAATTTAGGACTATTGCTAATTTGGTCATGGGACTATTTTCACCCGTCGCACACGAAATGGTTTCGAAACTACGCAAGAGTTTCAAATCTATTGTTAATGCAGTCCGCATGCATGTTTTCATTGCTTAGGAAGATAAACACTTTCTTATAAAACTTAAGTTACTTTATAATACTAAAGTCACTGTTTTCGTTTTCGTTGGACTACTTTTTTTTGGCTACAACAACTATTCTACAACAAAGTCAGTATTGGTATACTATACATTTGACTAGAATGCTAGTTTAGAGAAACTTGCTGGCATCAACTACGCTGATATACATTCCTGACTTGAGGAGATGGAAAGCAACTGTTCGCTTGCAGAGTTTTCCATAGTAAAATCCACAAGGTAGCGTAGGCGAGATAGTTGAAATAATAATGTAATATTCCGCTGGAGACTTGAAGTTGAAGCTGTCTTGTACTTGTCCTAAGTAGCTCAAGAGCGCGTGCAACCCTTCTAATGTCCCTTTGTAGGCGAAGTCCAAGGCAAACAGAAGCAGGGACGTAGTTAATAAAATGTATATTAAAAAGTGATTAGTTTCCTAAGTCGCTAATCTATGCATGCGAAGTGTCTTCGCTGGTTTCAAGCTTCTACGCGATTTTACTATAACTTCTTGGTGCTAATAATAAAATGGTCTAAATAGGAAAAATGGCAAAAATAGGTACTGACCTAAATTTGGTTTCACCATAATCGGAAATTACCGAAAATATTTTGTACCATCCCAAAGTCAAAATGTGTTGGTGATATTTCAACACTCCTTCTTGAAAGCCAATTTTCGAAGTAGCTATTTCAAGCCGATAGCTTGACGCAGTTCTTGAAGTCTTGGGTACGGCACAGCTTTAGTCATCAAATCCGCTATCATGTCTTTCGTTCCAATGTAGCTTGTTTGTATTTCATTAGTCTCGATTTTCGACGAAATAAATTTCAATCATACGTCCACGTGCTTGATCTTCGAACTGCCTTCCTTGCTCTCGATTACTTTTATCGCCGCTTAATTATCCATTCGTAATTCCATGGGTTTTTTTCACTTTTATTCCAATTTCTTGCAATAGTTCGCGGTAGCCCAGCATTTCGACCTGCATTTTTGATGCCGCATAGAACTCTGCTTCCATCGTCGATAACGAAATACCTCCCTGCTTCTTGCACATCCAGCTCACAATGATTTCATCTAACCTGATGACTCCTCCTGTGGTTGATTTACGATCGTCCTTTGCACCTGCGAAGTCTGCGTCGCTAAATCCTTCCCTTAATTTCTTCACCATTGCTTTCACCGACCATATTTAGCTTGAGAGTCTTAGTACCCTTAAGGTACTTCGCTATACGCTTGGCTAGATTCCAGTCGACTAATCTTGGTGCATGCGTTCGCCGAGTTGCCTTGTGAACAGCGAAAGCGATATCAGGTCTTGTACAACGTGTTATCCACAGCAAGCTGCCAACTAGTGACTGAAAGTTCTTTATTGTGACTTTTCCAGAATTTTTCAGCTTTTCATCATCCTGTAGGTTCAAATCTTCATATTCCAAAGCGATAGGAACCTTCACCGGATTTGCGTCCACTAAGTCGTAATCTCTTAAGAGATTGTCAATCATAACTTCTTGATCAACCATGTACCCATTTGTTTCGTCGTACACCACACGCATTCCTAAAAACTTAGTTACTTGCCCGAGGTTCTTTATTTCCAACATTTTCATATCTTGGAAGAAATTTTCCACTAGAATCGCACGCGTACCAGTAACTAGCAGATCATCCACGTAAACCCCGACAATTGTAATCCCTTCTTGATTGTTGGTTACGTATAAGCACATATCGGTTACGCACTGTTTGAATCCAAGTGACAACAACTTCTCGTGCAGCAACTTGTTCCACAGCCGACCCGCTTGTTTGAGACCGTATAGTGTCTTGTTTAGTTTTAAAACTCGCGAGTTTTGATCGTTTGAAGTTTCACTTTCCATTCCCTTTGGCACGAAAAGAAAAATTTCATGCTCATCCTCACTTGCTTTTACATAAGCATTTGGGATGTCGCCATGCTTAGCGAGGACTTTCCACTTGACCGCCAATGCCAGTATGATCTTTAACGTGCTCATTTCGATCACTGCAGCGAATGTGAGCGTATAGTCGACTCCAAACTTCTGCTCATTACCGCATGCTACAAGTCTTGCTTTATATCTTTCAACCTGTCCGTTTTCGTCCATTTTGGTCTTGAAAACCCATTTCGTATGCAGTGGCTTGCAATTTTTCGGCATATCCACTATTTTCCACACGTCGTTTCTTTCGAGTGCTTCAATCTCTTCTTTGATCGCTATTTTCCATTTCTCTCGGTTGGAACTCTTCATTGCTTGGGAAAAATTCCGTGGGTCGACCTCTGTAACCATATTCACAGTGCCTTGATTTTCTTCCGGCACTTCTTCGACTTCGCTTAGCTTTTCTTTGTTAGACACTTGATCTTGCTTCTTTGCGTACGCCCTGGTTCCGTGCCTTTCGCGTGCCCACGTTTTGGGTTTCCGTTTTTCCTTTTGTTTGAGCTTTTCAGTCGCTGCTCCTTGTGCCATGCCTCCTTCTAATTCGTGAGCTTCATGTAGTTTCTTCTTAACTTGTTCGTTCTGCACTTGATCCAGCGTTTCAATGTTCTTTATATGTTGTGTAACCACAACCTTGCGTTCCGACCTTAATAGGACTTTGAAACCTTTTGTTTCCTCGACTTTTCCCACAATAATCCCTTCTTGAGCTCTGTGCGCGAGCGAATTTTTTCCGGGGTTGCGGTACACTGTGCAAGGTGAACCAAAAGCCACAATGTCCCCGAGATTTGGCACCTTCCCTGTTAGTACTTCGATAGGAGACGCCCTTTTTCCGTTCGCGTTTGTCGGACTTCTATTGATTATATAGGCTGCGTATTGAACCGCGTCGCCCCAGAAAGCCAAACTCAAGCCACAAGAAAAGATCATGCACCGGGCCATGTTCATAATGGTCCGATGCATCCTCTCAGCTTTCCCATTGCTTGATTGATTTCCGGCTTCACTCACTTGTCTCGAAATTCCCGTGTTTTTGCAAAAACCATCGAGGTTTTTATATTCTGCACCTCCGTCGGTTCTTAAAACGTGTATCTTGCAGTTGTATTGCCGTTCGAAGTGCGCCATGAAGTGTTCGAATTTTTTTGCTGCAACGTCTTTAGTTTTAGCCAAAAACACTCTCACGTAATTAGACTTGAAATCGACGAAATTTACCATGTACCGATTTCCAAAACGATCTTTGGATGTAATTGGTCCTTTCAGGTCCGAGCATATGACCCCACCAATCCTATCGGTAGGTGCATTGCTTCCACTGTCCTTTTTTGATCGAGAGTTCTTGGTTTGCTTGCCTTGGGCGCAAGTCAAACAGTTTAGACGCCTTGTGTCGGTCAACTCAATCCCACTTTTAGGGTCTTTTGCGAGTTTCTCAATTGTATCATAATTTAAATGCCCTAGGCGCGAGTGAAAGTGCATAAGGGTTCCTCTTTGAGTGTCCGAACCCGCGTCATATTCCTTTTCGCTTGATTCGAGCACCGAAAACACTGTATCTTGATCCATCTTCCTTGGTTGGTCTACCTTTACGTCAACCGAAAGCACCTTATTGACTCTTTCGATATCGAATATGGCTTTGTTTGATGGTCTGTGTATCATTATTCGTTTTCCTTGCTTGTAGACCATTTCACATCCTTTCTCTTCCAAAAGGCCATAAGAAATGATGTTTCTTGCGAGGTTTTCGACGTAATACACCTCTTCAATCCGGATATTGTTCGTAACTTCACCCGTATTCACCTTTATCTGTATCCACCCCTTTTTGGACACATTCAAAGTCTTCCCGTCTGCTTGAAAGCACGCTCCACTTACATCCTTTGCGTTTCTTAAGAAACTTGAGTCGTTTACCAGGTGCATGCTTGCACCAGAATCCAAAATCCACTTGTTTTTGTTCAAATCCTTGTAGTCACCTGATATAGTCAAGGTGAAATCAACTTCCTTCGTAGTGTTTCCCTTGTTTCGACATTTTTCTTGAGCGTGTCCAAATTTACCACAGTTTCCACACTTTTTTGTCTTCGGTTTGTTTTCAACGTAGTTTACTGTCTCGTTTCCTGAGTACTTCTGACTTTTGCCGTCGTTTTCGACCGCAGCGGCAAACTGACATAATTCCTCGGCTTGCCTTAGAAAATCCGTCCTCGTGTGGTTATATTTAGCCATGAGAATCATCTTAAGTTCTGGTGATGCATAATGGACCACATTTTCCAGCACCAAACCTTCACTCCCACCCACGGCTTCCGAAATCGCTACCAGGTAAAGGTAGTGTTCATTCCAAGTCCTTCTTGGGTGTTTCTTGCTTGTAAACAATTTTACCGATTGTGCCGGCGTAATGGTCGTATGGAAGGCGTTCAACATCTTGTTCATTATGTGGACCAAGGTTGGGTGTTCCTTCCACCAAAAATCAACTTGCCGGTTGTAGTACTTTTCAGCAGTTCCTGCCAGATAATGCCCCAAGAGATCAACCTTGATCTCTTCGCTCCACACATATCCACAAGCAGATTCAGCAATCGAAACTTGTCGTATAAACCTTGTCCCCCATTCCTTGAAACCTGCGCCAAGCCCTCGATATACCTCTTTTCCATCGAAAATCCTAATCGATAGCTTGCAATCTTTGGCCGATGGGGTCTTAAACATTTGGGGTGGCGCTTGATTGAAGTTTGGCATCGGCGCCGCCCTCATATCCGGCGGATTAAACGCTTGGCCTGGTGTCGGGTTATAGTTTTGTCCTGCCGGCCGTCCTTCATTAATATTCCGATAATTTTCTTCGTACACGAAAGGCTTCTTTTCTGGAGTGCTGTCGAACGATGCCATCCGCATTTTACTACCCAGCCTCATTGAATTGTTAAATCCATAATCTTCAATGTTTACGTTCGTTGACTCCAACTTGTCCAATCGATCCGTAATTTTTTGTAGCATTTCTAGGAGCTTGGCTCCTTCTGCCCCGAAACCTGCTTGAGTGGCCTCCTTGGATTTATTATCACCAATCTTCTCGCCCCCATTTGGGCTCATAACCTGTTCGCTTGTAGAGTTTTCCATAGTAAAATCGACAAGGTAGCGTAGGCGAGATAGTTGAAATAATAATGTAATATTTCGCTGGAGACTTGAAGTTGAAGCTGTCTTGTACTTGTCCTAAGTAGTTCAAGAGCGCGTGCAACACTTCTAATGTCCCTTTGTAGGCGAAGTCCAAGGCAAACAGAAGCAGGGACGTAGTTAATAAAATGTATATTAAAAAGTGATTAGTTTCCTAAGTCGCTAATCTACGCATGCGAAGTGTCTTCGCTGGTTTCAAGCTTCTACGCGATTGTACTATAACTTCTTGGTGCTAATAATAAAATGGTCTAAAATAGGAAAAATGGCAAAAATAGGTACTGACCTAAATTTGGTTTCACCATAATCGGAAATTACCGAAAATATTTTGTACCATCCCAAAGTCAAAATGTTTTGGTGATATTTCAATATACGACATCCCACCTTACGAGCAAAGGCGGAGTCGAAGATCGAGACTTCCGCCCCAGAGTCAAATAAAATAGTGGCTTTTTCATTGTTGACCTTTCCATTAGCTTTAGCTTGTTTAAACCACTTGTCGGGAGAGTGATACTTCCAGTATCCACGGGATTCACCGGGCAGTAGATCCAACTCCATGATCACGTCCGATCGGGAATATTCATCCACTCTGAGACTGTAGATCGGACACCGATCGATGCAATTTGAATTAGAACATGTATTGTTGGTTATCTTCTTTTCCTCAAACTTATCTCCGCTACCGACATATGCATAAATGCAGAACATAGATCGCTCGGCTCGAACCAGATTCCAACCTGGCGAGCGATCTAGTTTAACATCTTCTCAACATCTGGTGGGAGCATACCAGCATGTTTAGTCGGCACATACCACTTGCGCATCAGGTTAAAGAATTCTTCGATAGGGCAGGCACCGGCGTCATGAAGCTTCCCACAGGTCTTGCACACGAAAAAACAGTGATCAGAAGGGTGACCTTTACGATCACATTTTCCACACGTAATTCTTTTCCAACAATCACGATCTCCATGTTTGGTCGACCCACAATGCACACATTTCTTGCGAGATCGGTCCTGATCAGGTTGAACACCACCAGATTTTCGTCCATCCATGCCATTAGTCAATGTCGGGCGATACACTGGCCCCGTCGTAAAGATATGACGGTACTGTTCCTCGTCCGAGCTCAGACTCGACTGACCACTTTCTTCTTCAGAGCTTGAACTGTCTGATTCCTTCGCGATCATTCGAATCGCTCTGGCTGCTGGTATCTTGCCTTGATCAGGGTGTGGCTTGGACCGGTACCGGTTCGATCCTACCTCGACCTTGGGCTGTCGACTCTTGGCCCGTTGCAACGTCCTTAGAGTCAGTTCCAGTTGTTCTGAGTCCTTTATACGGAGCAGGGTTAGCTGATCAGCCAGATCGCGATTGTCCAGAGTCCCAATGAAGTGTTCGACATGTTCACGGGCTATGTCCGGGTGTCGTGGGTCCTTGATCGGCATTTTTGCGCGTAGACCAGCAACATTCAACCGATGTAAGTTCTCGATCGGCGTCTCGTCGGATCTTTTCTTCATGTGGTAGTACTGTCTAGCGACAGACACCCCCGAGTTGCAATATTGTTCTTCAAACTCTTCACACAGACGAGGCCACTTCAGACGTACTTCACGACTTAGCTGTTTAAGCCAGTTCTTGGCCGGACCTTTCATTAGATCAGCGAAGATCAGGCATCTTTCAGCTTCCGGTGTCTTGTCCTTCAGAAAAGCTGACTTAGTCCGGCTTAACCAACCTCTGGCCTGATCGTCATCCATATCTTTTCCGGTGAAATCCTTCAATTCCGAGATCGCAGACATTTGTACTCGGGTGATCGTTCCTGATTCACTGTCAAATGCCTGCGCGGAGGCCATATTCGCTCTACGAGGCATCTCAATGTCCAGATCATCTGGATCGAAATGTTGGCTGATCTCGCCTTCTGACTCCATGTCCACATCACTCCGCGGGGGTGATCGGTGAAATCGGTCCTGGTGATCGGCCTGGCATATCGACCGAACGATTCCGGCTGATCGGGCTGATTCCATCTCCACATCCACGGGTCTCTTGACCGATTTCTCAGCAGACTGATTCATATTCGGTGCCGATCGCCATGGTTGTCCTTGCCCAGGTGTGTACTGAGGCAATCCATACTGATCACCCGCAAATCGGTTCATCATTGTCGCGAACATGGCTTTTAATTGCTCTGGGACCTCCGGCATGTTGGTATGACCGGTGTTGGAGGTCGGATTGGCCTGTGGCACTTCCTGAGCGTCTTCGAAACTATCGTCCGATCCGACTCGACCAGGTTCAGGCTTCCTCTTCCTGTTCTGCGACTCGATCTTGGGGTCGATCTGCTTGATCCCTTTCGGGCCCAACGTCATACGTGTGATCCCAACCGAGGAGTCGGTGGAGGCCGCTCCAGATTGTGATGACGATTGATATATCGACTCAATATCCATAGGATATTCGACCAACTGTGATCGGTGTGAAGGATCCGCGATCGGCGACTGGACCACGGGGTTCGCCCCTAGTAACGAGGCAAGATGATCATACAGAGTTGTCATGGCTTCTCTGATCGTTCTTTGGTCCAGATCGAACAGCATATTCGCATCGAAAGCACCGGTAGTGAAACCAACTTCGTCGATCTGCGCCAAGAGGTTCCTGATCAGATCAAGTTGACTGCCTGTGATCACCGGCCTGGTCGCTCGACCTTCAAGCTTCCCGATGATCTTAGGTTTAATGATCTTCATCACTCGGTTGGTAGCCAGGAACTTGTGAAACTCTCGAAGATAGAACAGTCGTTCCACATCTTGGACAGTGGTCTTCTCGGCTGGTTCGATCTTCTCTTCGTCCTCCTCGAAGATCTTCGGTTTAGGTTTCACATATTTTTTAGGTGGATCGCAATGATCCGCCCCCATGTTTTTTCTGTCTTTTTCCATTTTCTTCTTATGCATAGGATCAAGGTTAACACCTCGATCCTTTCCTGGGTTATAGTCAACTTTACTATAACCCAGATCGGCCCCGATCGGGGCCATGTGGGGAGTTATTTCATCTTTAATCTCGACCTGGCACTCCATCAAACCAGGTCGATCATCGCTTCCTTTAGAAATGGACAGCATCGGAGGCGATACGCCTTCCTCCAATACACCCGAAAAGGTTTCCTCCACTTTGATTTTCACATCTTTTTCATCATCAAAGGAATCACGGTGATATCCTGAGTCACCAAGTGATCCGGGCACGCGCACCATTGTGGTGGAGCCGATTTCCAAATCCATGACCGAAGTCGTGGGTGGAATCCGGATACCCACTGGCCCGGACGACCAACTATCGGAGGGGGTACTCCGTCGATCCTGATCAGCATCGGAATCAGATGAATCACCATTATGGTGACTGATCTGATCCTCCCGGTCATCTGGCCGGTCTTCATGCTCGTCAGGATCTATGTTTAACTTCATCTCACCTTGTGTACCCGTCGATCGGGGCTGATTACACTCACTTAGGTGGACTCGGTGACGAAAAGGATGATCTTGATCAGGTCGGAGGGTTTGACCTTCTCGAGACGGGGGGTGTCCTCGGGTGGAAATCTTCACCGGAGAACGGGTTGGGGTCGACACTTATTCAGTATCTAGGCACTGATCAGGAAAGTTCGTCCGATCAGGCCAGCCAATGAGAGAGAGATAATAAGAAACCAAGAAAATGCGATCAAACCACGATCTTCCACAGTAATCCACAAACGTTATCTCCACAAAACCTTTACCAATAGTATTAACGTGTTCCAAACACGTGCGCGTTGAGGGTGAGGTTCGATCACCTGAAACAAACCCGTCGGGGGTCTTCCGGTAAGCCAAAATGCGTCTTAGCGCGTCTTAACCGGGAAATAGATAAGCAAGAGGGGACTAATCAACCCTGTGCTCCCAATGACCGCACACGTGGCGGAGCGACTCTTTGCTTTAGGGGGAAAATCTAAACCTGTTATTATATATGCAATGTCCTATACCTGTGTACCATACATCAACTCATGCCTGACCTTTACTTCGAACCTATTTACTTCGTCGCACGGTTGCGTAACACTCTCTTGCCCATCCTGGCTGCACCTTCAAGCTGACCTGTACCGATTCTGCCCTGATCATGACCCGACTCTTCAGAAGATCTTCAACCCATCCTGATCTTCAACAAACGACCTTGAAACCACTTGAGGCCTGCTCTTCAGCACTTGTTCACTTCGTATATAGTCCGACCAAACCGAGAACTTACTTGCCCTTGCATATCGACGCTGATCAGAGGCTGATCGGCCCTGATCACGATCGCCATAGTGATCAACCAAGTGATCAGGTGGTGATCAGACTGATCAGCCCTTGATCACCTTGGGAACGCTCTGGGTCATCATCATCACGACTCAATTCATCTTCCAAACCACACTTCCGATCTTTATACCCCGTCAGGACAACCATACAACACCGATCTCGGCTGATCAGGCCTTGCCACGTCATCTTCGGACCAACCAAAGGTTCACATCACTCACACAACCTGTCAATCCACATGCCCGATCTTCATTCCTCATCTGATCTTCATTCTTCGGGCATGACAGGCCGATCAGGCCGTAACTTCATATCATAGCCAGCTCCAACCACTATACCATTCAGAGATCGGCTGGTCACCTGCCCTTGGTACGTCATGTCAACAGTCACTATTTCTTATTACATCCACGGGAACTCCACTTAGTGACTATAATAACGATCGTGATCATAATCTCCATCATTCCGCCAGTGCCTGGGACTGGGCTTAACGACCATACTTGGCTGATTTCTCCACGTCATAAATATCCGTTGGCCACCACCTTTTCTTCTTAATCGTGATCGACCTTTTCCCACCCATCAACCGTCATATGTTGATGGGTGTTCTATCGTCACCAATCAACGGCCATGTGTGGTCCACTTCAGTCCCAATATTTCCCGATCGCTTCACCACAAATCGGATGGAAATTTGCGGCAACGACGCCACCCTGCGACGGACGCTGCCTCCTCCAATTCCACTCTCAAGTAAAGAAACAACATTCTCATCCCTTTTGTCTGTCTATTCCCCAATGTCGGCTTGTAATTGGGTCTTTCCTGTTCTTCTATTCATTGGCGTGTGCTGTCGTAAGCTTCTGGCACACGTGGCTGCCTGAGCCCAAAGGATTCGATGCGTCTTCGAGCGAATTTTCAGAGGCCAAAGCTCGTTTTGACTCGAGGAGATTATGAAATTTGGGTACCGCTCTGTTGGCCCCAAAGCTAATGAAGAGTGACACCAGGTTACTCGTTGCAACAAGGTAAAGCGTCTGTCTCCCGTCAAGTGTGATTGATCTTGAATGTGGTATTGTATTGTGTGATTCTTGTGCAGATTGAAGATGTTAAGACATCAAAGCGGCTGGAGTAAATGTAGAGGTAGACGTATCGGGTGCCTTTGGGCTGGATTTTATCGCGCAATTTCAGAACATTTATGCCAATGTGACGAACATTTTAGTCAAGGACTCGCCGCCCATTGCAACGCCTGACGCTCTTAACAATTCACTCATGATTTACTCCCACTACGATGCTGCTATTGGTGGTGCCCGTGGACGAAGACGATCCGAACATTTATCAACTGAGAAGCTGCTGGTGCTGGTGGCCGGGAACTGCTCTTCCAAACAAGCAATGATGAGCTGGCGATGGCTTATAAAACGTAGCCAAGTACATGCAAGCATCATCGCGCAAGAACTGTTTTGATTCTCGGTGAAACCGATTATCGAGTGTATTGTGAGTTTGGGCACGTGGGTGGCATGAACTTTGCATATATTGCCAACGGCTACGTGTACCACACGGCACTTGACGATATCTCTCGTATTCAACCTGTCTCGGTGCAGCGTCTTGGAGAGAATGTTGTTGGCGTGGTGCACGTATTGGGAAATGAATCTGGGCGCCTGCACAAGGTTGGAAGCAGCGTTCAGTCCTCCAATGCTTTTTATCGGATATCATGGGGCTTACAATGGTGACTGCAAGCAAGGAAACGACGGTTCTTATGTGTGGTGCTGTGTTTCTACTGGCGGCGCTCTATCTTTTGCTCTCGCCCGTACCACATTTGGAACGAATCTCCGCAATTATGCTCATCACACGATGATTGGGTGCCGCCTTTACTTCGTCGCTGACAGTTGACGCGTTACTCAGTTTGTATGCACCACTAACGTGGTATTTCCAACCATACTTAGCCGGTATACTGTTCCAAATTTCTGCGATTGCGGGGATGCTTCACCTTCACCAATTGGCCGCCGCATTGGAGCACAATGCAAGCAACATGACACATGAAGCTCTATGGCAATTTGTAGAAAGCAACAATGTACATTTGGATGGGCGGGTGTGTTGATGATAATGATACTTTTAAATTTCTAAGAACGATACGATAATGCAATTTATTGTACAGCTTTTCTGCTACTGCCTAATATTTACGTGCAACAAGAGAATTTTCCTCAGTTTCCGAGCCGTCAGCTCAAAAACAGAGCGTCGGTGACCGTCCTGTTTTTGCTCAAGAGTCCTAATTGATACATTTGGACGGCTACAATGGATGCATCATTTTGGCCGCTTCATACATTTATTCAGGGAGCGGTATGCAAATTCATGCGCCCTTGACGGTAATATTTAATACTTAAGTATATCCTAATTGGAAAAATACGATAACGACTTCAACATCGAAATCTCACACTGTGGCAAAAGTATTATTAATATTAAGGTGTGTCGAATATAGCTTACTTTCCATTAATAAACAGTGTAACTGTGGCTGTTACGCTGTTATACATGCTCAAGGGGGTGGTGTTTTTTGTTATATAAATAAATAATAATAGTAATAATAATAATAATAATATAAAAAATATAAAAATAATAATAATATATAATAATAATAATAATAATAATAATAATAATATAATAATAATAATAATAATAATATAATATAATAATAATATAATATAATAATAATAAATAATAATAATAATAATATAATAATAATAAAATGTGTGTGGTACATTCCGGTCAATAAACGGATCAAATGCTTTTTGCATCAATGCCCCTTCTGCAGACTTAAGCCGCACACTGATGCGATGTGCGCAAAGTTTAGCAGGAAGGGACATGAGCACGGCACTCCACATTGAGATGTCCACCGCTCATGACCGAATCGGCACCCGTCCTCGGTTCTCTGCCAGGCGATGTGCGAAAATGTGCACGAATGGCGGGAAAGGTGTTCGTCTCTTCTAGCTTACCTGTCTGCTAATAGGGCTATGCATAACATAGGCTAATACTGTATACAGTGGAAAGGCGGGTTTAACTTTTGCTTGGTGAGTGCCTGTCTGATCGCATTTGAACTACTGTAACTTTAAGTTATATGCTATTATTACTAGTATAAATATTTTTATACGGTATACTTATAAATTCGTCTGTCACAGACTATTTCTTAACATACCTTAAAAAGTCTGTATACATGTGTATATATCAATAATTATACAAGCAAAAAGGACGGAATAGAACAACAGATGAAACGGTCGTAAGAACCTCACAAAAACCGGGCCGGCTGTTGATGCTAAATCAGTATATCATTTCCAAATCTTATCATAACAAATGCTTTAATTATCCGTGGTAAATTTCTGAGAAGTATCCGTAGCAGGAAGTTACTGGACCATAGTGAAGTAGAGTAGTCAAGACATATGATTGGCCAAGGCAGGAAAGCTTCGATCTGATTGGCTGACATAGTCCATGGTTAACATTCTACGGTACACACGAAAGGTCATGTTCTTGTTGATGATGATTGTTGATGACAACTCACCACCACGTCAAACAGAAGAAGGCATGTATGTTATTTTTTAAGCAGAATAGGTTAGAGCTCCAGCAGGTTACAGTGCATTTTTTCTGTACGTTTCGCCCCAATAAGTATGATCTTTCAATTATCTTAACTCGATAATGTTAGAGTTGTAGCAAGCGTTGAGGCAGCATCGTGAGGAGGAGAATTGCTGTTACTACTCCTTCTTTCGCTTGAGAGTTGCAACTGTGATCCAAGATAGTTGGCTAGTACGCCTCTTTCTGTTCTTCAATGATGTCTCTGATACCTCAACCTCGTCTTTACATGCTTCGAAAATCTCCATAATGTTGAGTCTTGGCTTCATCTTTCCCAGCTCCCTGGCTTTACTTTCGATGATATTCATAAAAAATTTCAGGTCCGACAGCCTCTTTCTCGCGTTCTTTGTTTGCAGATCGGTTTGCTGAAATGATTTAAGTCTGATCAGCATCGCCACAACACCACTGCTGCCATGCCAGAGAAACTGGGCCACGTGGAAGGTCAAACTTCTTAGGGAATAAATAAAGCTTGCCTCCCCAGAAGAACACGTCGCAGCCATGAATATTCTCATTCTCTTGATGACTGTGGGCTGGTTGCTCTGTATTTCTTTCTGGCTGTCGCACATTCTCCTCTGCAGCATCAGCATCAACGTTTTGCATTACTTGCCTTCCCATCATCATGGTGCTTGTCCTGAGGAACTCCATCAGAGTCTCTTTCAGTCCTTCGGTTGTGACGGTGCCTGCCCCAATAGCTCGATCTTCGAGCTCACGAACAAGCCTTGTAACTATCTGCGAAACAATGTTGGTTGCATGTACATCTTGCATCCGTATGCCCTCATCTACTTTGGAGGAAACAGTGCCGAAGGCATGCATCATTGAGACATGCGGCGGGACACTGGTCGCCCGAAGTCCTTCTTCTGGAGCGGGAAGCGTGCAGACTACACAATCTTGGAGTTGCCGGATTATGTCCGCATCTCCTCTGAACGGAAGAGTCTTTAGAAGTGGGTGACCTGCAGGAGCAGTACTCCTGAGATACTCTCTGTGAAGAATAACTGATGCAAGAGCATGCTCGGCAACAAGGCGAAGGGTTGGTGGCAAGCCGGGAAAGCAGAGATCCAAGGTGCGATTCACGGTTTCCGTACAGCAATTTTCGAAGCGGGGAGGCAGCAGAGCAAAATCTGGCCTATCCGAAGGCAAACCACAGACTGTTCTTCCAACGTACATGTCTCCTGCGCCTTCGTATCTGAGGGAAGTGTCTTGAACTCCTCCTAAAGCCCATCCAGCGCGAAGATGTATTGCAGTAGACGACGGGCAAGCAGTGGAACCTGATGAGGCGTATGTTGCGGCTCCTTTTCTGACTGAATGGGATCCAAGATCTCTCGCCACTATAGCACTTCTCCCTAGCTCACCTTCCACTTCTGGTAGCTCTAAATATCGTTGAAGAATCTTCCTGAAACGATCATATTGGCTGTTACCAGGAAACAGCTTTTTTTATTCCTCGCAAAGGGGAAGCACAGCCAATACACGCCAAGAGCAAGAATCGGACATACGTCTGGTTCGCATCGACATGTCTGGCATCCCGAGGTCGTTCTCCCATCTGATCATTCTTCATATGAGCAAAGTAGATCTTTAGAGCGTCTTCCGAGAACTCCATGTGCTCAAAGCACACAGAGAAGGCGTTACCAGCACGGGACATCAAATTCCATCATAAGATGAGACGAAAGGTGCGGGCGAAAATATATTCTCGAGAAGATATCATAAGCATAGCCGATGCCAAGAAGTTGAATAGAGGGAACGGCAAGGGGTCTTTGCCAACCTTACATCTGCCATCCCCCACGCTGATAGCTACTGCCGAACGGCGCTTCAGTCCTCGGTAATGGTTTTGAAACTCGGTTTCCAACGTTCTAGACATAGCCCGGCCATGGTCGCGGAAGAGGTTGAAGAAGGCAGCCCGATGAGAGTTGAACGTTGAGTATCCTGGTCGCTCTCCATTTTTTTAGTCAGCGAGACTATCCACGTCATAAAGTCCTTCGCCGTTATGTCATCAAACATAATAGGCGGTAACTCTGCACTGCTGGCCAGGACCTTCCTTACTGAGCCATCCAAACATAAGCCCGTTTGCTGGAGCTGCCGAAGAGCGTCCACGAACTTCTCGGTGAGCAGATGTTGCTTGTTCATGAAAAGCCATTGCAAGAACTTTTGCGTTGAGTTCATGTAGACGTTACGGGATTTTGGTGCTACAATGTTGGCTCTTATTGCCGCAACCTCTGTCTCGTATGATGATAGGTCCATTGTAATCACACTCTAATCGGCTGGTTCACTGTCCAGCAAATCAATTATAAGCAAGGTCACCTCGCTTATTATGACCCTCCCTCGTTTAATCTATGGCCATGATCAGCCATTGATATCGGAATAACTGGCCCTCAGGGGAGCCTTCGTCCAGTAGGACCGTAAAAAATAAAGTTTCAGTCCGGTAAATTTCTGAGAATTTACTTTACTATTTTTATTCCTTTACATCAAATATTCCTTTACATCAAATATTCCTTTACATCAAGTATTCCTTTACATCAAATATTCTTTTACATGATGTGGCCTCTTCGGGTCCACTAATCTAGGAAGTCTAACTCACTCTGTTTGATAATACACTTTTACTTTTACCTTTTACTTCTCAAGTCAGTCATTCTCTTCATCAACAGCCCAAAAGCAGATTTACCTACTAGGAAATATCCTAACCCAAATAGCTGCAATCTTGCTTTATAATTGACGAGAATACGATAATTTTGCTAAACAAAATTGATTTAGCAGGGCCCAAAATTCCTAGTAATTTAGGATTACAAAATTTTGTGGTCGTATGAGAAGCGGTTGGGCTGTCCTTTAGAGGATTGTAGTTCATTACAATAAAGGGTCAAAAGTAGTTACAATGAGATAAAATGGAAGCATTACAGCATATCGACTCCATAAAAAGCAGATTAAGAGAGCTAGGGCCTAATACGTAACATTCCTTAATTGATTACTTGATAGCCCTCGCAGCTATTAGCTTTTGCATTTTTGGTGACTATACCCTTATGTCCATCATTTGAATGCCAGATAAGAATTAGCCTAAAGCAGGACAATGCAGATAAGATATTTTCAGCTTTTTGAGGTGAAATCCCTTTACGGTTAAAAACGATGGGCCTGTTGTGCGCACGTCACATGCTTTACGGTACTTTGTACCTGAGTTATGGTACAAGTGGTGTGCACGTGCAAAAAGGGGTGGAGAAAGAGTAACTTGTTAGATTCCTTAGATAGATTTCTTTTTGGACCACATGACATTTGATGCGCCTTTATGTCTTCCTGGCTGCATACCAAACTACCTTGGAGACCTGTGATCGCCTTAAATCTGGCGCGGACTCGGAGAAGTTCTTGCACCCTGTCTTCGTCCACACAAAATACATACGCATTTGAGTCACCAGCAGGAGCAAATTGTCATTAACATACTGTAAAACCTTTATTAGAACCCCACTGGGGTTATCACTATAACCCCACCCAAACCTGGGGTTATATTCGAGGGGGGGGTTATATTCGAGGGGGGGGTTCAATTTGAGAAAAAAAGAAAGTTGCGTCTTGCAACGATTCATCTTGTCTTTATGTGGCATATGTGATTCCTGCTTCATATCAGATTCGATTCTTAATCTCCACGGGATCTCCTTTTTCAAAATCATTTCCTCTGGTTTAGGTGGCGACATTGGTGGCGAGCCTTCACAAAAGCCCAGTACACTCAGTACCTACTGCTCGCCGTCCTCGTGATGGTCGTTCAGGAACTGCATTGCGCATTTCACAATGAATTCGGACTTGGCATTTCCACGGCACAGCTGCAGCTCTTTGTCCAGTGGTTGCAGTTCTAGTCGGGATGCGCTTTCAAGTGCTACGTAATTACAAAATAATTGCGCACAAAAATTGGAGCACTTTGCTCGCTGCCAGTCGTACGCAATACTGGTATTATTATTGTTGTTTATAGAAGTTTTTTTAGTCCAATTAACTATAGCCACACTGAGTACACGCAACAAAATTGAGGTTGCATGTTGCAAAGTGAGTACGGGGTGAGGTACACTTATAATTTCAAAAAAATTAAACCGATAATTAAGATTATACACCGTACTGTTAATCGGGTGGGTTCTATTTGAGGGATGGGTTGTAGAATTAACCCCCAGGTGGACCTGGGGTTCTGTTCAAGAGGGGTCAAATCGAGGGATGGGGTTCTAATACAGGTTTTACAGTAATTACAAGCACCTTGAGCTCAAATCTTTCATGCAGCACGCCTAGAGAAGCTACCGCCTTGGCTGCTCGACCTCTGTTCCATCATCAATCCGTTAATTTCCAGGCATTGCATCGACGACAACATACGTACGGCAATTTTCTCCTAAGGTTTTCATCATTTAGCATGTAATTCCACACCAAATAGCAGCCCTGGTAGATTACGATCTCGCTACCAATCTCGACTCTTACGTAAAAAGGTTCAGATCCGTGCTTTTATCATATTCACTAATTTTACCCTAGTTTGCGGCCATCTTTAATGCCTTGTGCGTGACAATGCTCCATCCCCATGTCTACACCCTGCGCCACGAGTGTCGCATCGTAGCCCGCAAAGCATTCAATATGTCCATTGATGATCACCGATTTGACATACGTTACCAGTGAAATAATTTTACTGCGAAAATGAATAAGTGACTAACTTAGAACATAATTAAGAGCTTCATTTTCTGAAAGGTCGCAAACGTTCACACCGAATACATTCCAATAACTGCAGGTAACCTTTCACTATTACCGTGCATGTAATAGCGGTTGTTGTAAAAAATTATAATTTAGCAGTAATACTGACGTCGAATGCGCAATGAGTTGAGTCAAAGCATCACTAGCTCCTCTGTTAGTTGCTGATGCTGCGTCTGCTGGACTACTATCCCAGCAGCCGTAAGTGGCTGCACGGTCTTAACAAAACGGCCTTTGACGCGCGGCCGCGCATGGGCCAGAGTCTTGCGCACACCGTAGCGCACCTTGTGCTGGGATAACCTGCGTGCACGTTTCGCCATATATTTTTGCAGCAGCTCACGCCGCGCTGCGGGAGTATAAATACCAATCATCTTGACAGACTCCATCGTATTGTGGTGAATGTCGCGCGGTGAGTGGTGCATTTTCATGGGACCTTTGTCATTTTTGTGCTTGTTTTTCGTAGGCAACTCAGCGTTGGACGTCAAATTTCGTGCCTCGGTCTCAACGTCAGAGTCCTCATAGCTTGGAGTCATATAGTCATCCGATGTTGCGTCTGAAGGAGCGTTTAACGAAATCTGTTGCCATTCCATGACGACGCTCAAGAAAAGCTCTTGAGAGCTCAAGCGAGCGCGTGACACGGGTACAGACGTCTCGCGCTTCGGCAGCTTACGGAGAGGTTTACTGACCAGCCAGTGGTTGTCACCACATGAGTTGCGCAGCACAGATAGCGTGGTTTCTTCCATATTGCGACTACGTTTCCTGGACATAAATTTTAGAAACTGGTGTCTTTAAAGGTCTTTTAGCGTGTGTCTAGAAGTTTATCTGACGGCTCTTACGGAAAAGTTTACTGAAGTGATACTATCGTACTCAAACAATAGTCTTCACCACCTTATCCAAGAAAAAAGTTTTCCAAGATGTCTAGTATAATAGTAACATAAAAAGTCATCTTATAAACTAACGTGATTTAAACGATTGTATTCAGCATACAAGTGTAAATATGCTGCCTTTCAATCCTACAACGCCTCTTGGTGTATGGTTTTTAAAGAAACCAGATGCAGAATTTTCTTATGTGATGGATGACTTTGGAGCTCTATGCGAAAAGGCATGTACAGTTACACATATAGCATCGCGAACGTTACTTGTACTGTACTAAGTACTTTGATTGGTAATTTGTGAAGGGTCATGTGCTGACAGTTACGCGTACGTCTCACTACTTTCGGGCTTCTTTAACCCAGACCAGGTGTGAGTTGTTATGATACGCTGTCAAAAATTCATTGAGAGTTGACTCGTTAGCAGCGATACGATAATTGCGTTTTGGTGGTGTGAAGATGTTATTAGGGGAACACGTCGTTGAAAATGTAGATTGCCTTGACTTGTTTGGTATGTATGACCCTTCTGGTGGTATTATATCAACATTTTTTTGTTGAGGATGGAATGATTCTTAGCAGCGATGCACGTGTCAATATTTTGAAAGAGATGGATGGTTGATATCCATCCCAAAAGTTCGAATGGTTCCATCGTAATGCTTCCGAATAAGGCGTAGACGTAATAGTATCCAATGAGATGTCAATGATCTGCTAGAAGACGTCAATAACTTGTCGCTTTGCTCTAATGTCCTCGAGTCGATACAGTCCAAGGTAAACAAATGCAGGGACTTAATTAATAAACAGTAACGTATATACATAAAAAAATGATTTATTGTCGAATTTAAGTTATTTGCCTGTCCCAAATCCGCTGTTTAGGAGGGTATGAAAATGGTCTTATAGAGGGTTACCCGGAATGCTAAATCAGGGTACTGACTACTAGATATCAATAACCACAACATATCAATGGCAACACGCCCTTATTTGAAGCATGTTTTTGCCTGGTTACATTTTTCTGTTCACTCGTTTTTGTGACTGGTGCAGAGTTCACACTGGTAATGACTGGGAACAGCTAAATGGGCGCTAGTTGATTCACGCACCAGTCTCCCACTTCCAACACAACGGTTAAGTGCAACTGAGATGCTTTTAATTTACCGGGCCAGAGTGGAATCGGTTGTATACCAGACATTTCTTAGGTAGATATCTAACTCGATTTTCCTTTATCTCTGATTATCGTGCTATATTGTGATTTATGCCTTTTGCCATGAATATATTTTTCCAGTGCTGCCTGTTCCCCGCAAAGATAGACACGCGATTGCAATAATCTCGTCATTGCATGTGTTGATGAATACTCAGCATTGCTTTGCCGATAACGAACGATTGCAGCTCGCATAGCATGACAGTCTGAGCTCCTTAAGTGGAATAATGTTTTGTGGGGATGTAACCAGTGCTCCGAGCAGAGAAACCATGGTGCTGAGTATTAAAAGATACGAAACGCCGAATCGCGCCTCGATTAGGCGTGACGTCAAAGAGAAACCACCTTGCACAAGCACCAAACAATTTGGATTGTAGCGAAATATCGTGCAGTTTATCCCACAAGTTGGATCTACAAAACCCTTCATATCTTTCCTCCTCAGCTCAATTCGTGGAGATCCCGGCAGTGATGACTCCTCCTTGATCTGAAGGCTCGTTGCAGAACAAAGAAGCAAGAGGCAGCAGTAATGTCCACCCAATCACTCGCTCGGTGTTCATCGCTAGCATAAAATAGGCCATGAGCGGTGCAAGTAGCTGGCCAACACCTTGAAAGCTAAACACAGCCGCCACAAATCTACTTTTCTTCAGCTCATTATCATCGCTTGCAGATTCTAAGCTGAAGCCACCGACAATTGGTAAACTCCTCTTACTCCGACACCTAATACGAATCGACACGCAGCTAAGATATGATAAACGGAATTTGTACCCCACGGTAGAATCCCACTCGCTGCAGCCCCCGAAATGGACAACAACAAGGTTCAAATCATTCCTTTTTACGTCCCAAGACTGCTCCCACGTAGCCAAACGTGAGCTGGCCTACAATGGTCCGACAATAAAAATGGGACGCTAAAAAACCGTGGGGTAAGTAACGCTACTGTTTTAGGATAAAACAGTATGACCTCTACACTCAGTCACACCGTATTTGATCCGGAAATCTGTCATCTCGGAAATGACAGCGTTATACTACTGACTGATGATAGTAAATGCTCGGTTTCAAACTAAATGAGCAGGTGTTCTAGTGTGGAACGTTCAATTATTTAGCACAGGAAGAAGTAGTTAAAATCACAGTCTTGCTGTTTCCAAGCGTAAACACACATATTTGAAAGCTTAATATGGCTTTTCGGTAAAAATTCAGATTCGGATTTGGGCGCACACCATCACTCACACCAAAATAAAGATTCAATCGTGCAACGCGTTGCGCATCTTGAAGATGGCAAGAGAAGCCATAGTTGCCAGAATACCAAGGGTTCTAGCAGCCACTGGGGTTGCTAGATAAGAAGCCGCCAGTGACAGGTAGCTTGGTCTATGCTTATCCTGACTGCCTTGTTTCGAGACGTGGTACATGTCATCGTTTGTCCCTCGACTTGAAGCTAGCCGACGGCGAGGGCGGAGGCGAACCGACAATTTTTTCTTGATCTGACGAATTTTGGAGCGAGAGAGCAGGGGCAGTACTCGCGGTTCGTTTCTTTGGCAATCGCTACTTTGATTACTGTCGGTAAACGATAAACGGCGCTGTTCCAGTTTTCTCGACCAATCCAGTGCTCGAGTGTGTTTGGCTTGTTATACTATGGGTGGGAGAGTTGGTGGAACTCGAAAGAGATTGTTGCGAAGAAATACTTGGAATCCGCTTGATCAGTCTGGAGTGACCCCGGTTTGGTGACGAGATGCCATCACTGCTGGTTTGAAGCTTGAGAGTTGACGCCAGAGGGTCGTCTGTTACGCTTAACATACGAGGAGACGTCATGCAACGAGACCGAGAAATCCTTTTTTCGTCTCTGTGGGGACGGCAACGGTCACTAGTCGGCGAAGAGATTGACCACCCGCCGTCGAGAGATCGGTCCTCGTCTTCTCCAACAACGCTTGGAGCTGATGACGAGGTCCGCGAATGAAGAGCAATCGTCTCCAGGGCACCCGTTTGCCCCCACAACAGTCTGTTTGCTGCTTCGTCGTGCACAATTTGGTTCTCGGCATCACCGTTGCTGCCTTGATCGCCATCGCTTAAAGCTCTATCGTCTTCTTCCGACAGTCGAGCAATTTCAATGTCATACGACCACGTCATGTTGCGAATATCTTCAACTATTTGTGAGTTAACTTGCAATTCCTGTTAAATCAAAATAAACTGAAAACCACACGAGAACAAAGACAAAACGTATTAGTGGATCAAATCAGATCAATTTTGTTCTTCCAAGCTCATTTGGAACGAACCTCAATGTCGCTGAATAGGATATCCCGGTAAAGAACCATGATTTGCAAGAGATGAATCGCAACGGAATCGTTTCGTCCACTTTTCCGCGCAGGCTTCGTTGAAAAAAACAGTAATAAAGCGCGGTCAGTATATTGATTAAGCAGCATTCGTGTATCAGAAACAATACTCACCATGTTTTTAAATGAACACGAATCGACCGTCGACCGCAATTCCGGACTCGAGTCGGGGTACGATCGCGGTAATATCATCAACGTAGTTGGGATGACCGAAATAATAGGCAGGAGAACCATTGGATGTCGCAGGCCTTTCCCACTCTGTTATGCTTCGGATGGAACACGCGTAACCTCCTTGTGTCGATTTGTAGCGTACTCCACCTCGCGGCTGGTTTCCGAAAGATGGCAGAGAAGTTTGTGGCATTGGGGTGCCTTCTCGGTTCTGCACAAGAGCGTCGGGCTGCTAGGTCTTGACCGGATGCTCTCGTTCCCAAAATGTCATGTTTTGCAGTCAACAATTCGCTTGCTCCGTCGCGCTAATTTAAAATTATACGGTATCTAATCGTAGTGACATGCCTTCTATTTGGGTTATGTCTTGGATTTAGATATCAATGGCAACACGCCCTTATTTGGAGCACTTAAATGACGGTTACGCGTGGCCTTTGATATCTAGAAGTCAGTACGCGGATGGTTACGCATTCCGGGTAACCCTTAAGAAATCATTTTATGTGGACTTAGTACTGTCAAAACGTGTTCGCTTGGAGTTTAATAGTGGGTCAGATAACTTCTGCGCAGAACCACGTTGATGCTGGACTTGGAGATCATGTTCAACTCCTTTTTGTCGTATTCGAAGAACCTGATCACAGCGGTATGAAGAAGGAACGAGTTGCTTAAAAAATCATGCCACATGATCGTTGGTGAGCCTACCGCACTCAAGATGTTGAAGATGGAGAAGGTTGTTTTAAAAATTTAACTCATGCAGGAGGGTGTTGCAGCACACAGTGGTAAAAAGTGGTTAAAATGTCTTCGAATGTTGGATCGGCTCTAACTGTACTATTGCCAATAGGTTATACACACTTGCCGTCGACGTGCTTGTCAATGTCCTCTACGACTTGAAAAAAGAAGATTGGCCTAAATCCGAAGATTATGGTAGCACGGATTATAACATTGGTTGCTTAATGGAGGGCATGCTGCTAACGCTTTGGCTGAGAGAGCATGAGCGATGCTTATCTTCCGTCTTGTTTTTAACTTCGATGGTAAGGCCTACCTAATTGGTGCTAGAATCATCACGGACGCCCACTGTTCTCGCGATCATATTCTTCTTGCAGATTTGTAGACTGGTCGACTACTACTTTATTCTTGGCGAGCGGTTGATTGAGGTCAGCAATGATAGACACTAAGCCATATAGAGAAAACAATAAAAATAAAAAATAGCAGCCGATTAACTCCGACGTATATTAGTGAGCCGCAATCGAGCATGAACATACAAGGGAACAGCAGATTTAGGATACATTACTGGGTGAGCGGCTTCTCAGTAATGGCTTTCAGATCGACTAGGATCGGATCAAGATTTCCCCATTCGCTTTGCCACTCGATAGTTTTCGCGGCATAATCTATACTAAATGTGCTTCTGGTAGCTATCAAAGCTTTGCTCGGACCCTAATGTTTGCTTTTCAACATTTTAGTCGCTTTCGTTAACACTATTAATATCCAGCAATGTCATTTCACGACATTTATTGACATCATTTCAAATATGTCGAACGCACCTGCTACCAACGTAAAGAATATGAGGATGCGGAGATGGCTTTTCAGCAGGTCCATCGTCTAGCTAAAGAACTCAGCAATATTGGCACACTGAAGCAATGCAGCTGTTACTTAGGAGTTGCCCGAGCTCGTCTTCAAATGCAAAGTGGTGTCCGCCACTTGACGAGTCCATTGCTACCCAAACAGCAATCTGAAGAGAAATTTCGTGCACATTTAGAAGCAAATAATTTCGTTTTCCTTCAGGCAAATGCTGCTACAACTTCTTCTGTTGTTGATACATACGCTGAGCTATTCCTTTATTTCAATCAATTTGATAACATAGTTACGATTGGATTTCTTTTCACTTGATGCCGTGTTACCAACGTAGGCCAGTAGGTTTTTGCCGGGGTACCAGTACAAGTATTGTAAAGTATTATGAAGTTGTAGATTAGCAACGTTTTCGCTGCTTTCCACAAGGACAATTTTCAAGTTGGGGTCTTCGATGACGATTGCTAAAATCTGCCGTCGAGGCGAAAAGAAAGAAATCGAACGCTTGATCTGTAGTTACCACAACGCGCACGAAATACTTGTAAGCATCCTCCCCATTAGCGCATGTCTGGACTAGTAATACAACGTACGTTGTTACTAAAAACGGTTTAGCACTGCCAAGTCCGAAAAGTCACCAGTAAGTCCTAGCCATCTAATGCCAAGTATCTACAAAACCACCATTATAGACATGTCGTTAATAAATGGAATCGCGAGCTAGATTTCACGTAATGCTTGCCTTCCAGATGGATGAACGTCCAAGCAAATGCAGCTTCTTACTTGTGCTGGAACCTTTGCTCACATTGAGGTTGTTAATATTGTTGATCTCTCTGATCAGTTCCTGTACTAAGTAACATACACACCTTATGTTAACTTTCAAGATTAGCGTTCAACACGACACGGGCCTTCTGAGGAGTGGTTGCTCTCGGGCGCAAGTACACCGCGTCGTTGACATGCTCCGTCTTCTGCTCATAACGGGAAAGGACTCGCTTTGCTTCGCCGTATCGTTCACGAGATCTACAAGTGCCTGAAACAGTTCTTCAATGTTCCACTCAAATAGATGACCACGGTTGGGTACAGTTGTGCGGCTGGTCTTTTTGATGTCTCCTACCTTCACTGAGAGATCAAAAAGCATCGTTATTCTGCTTCCTGCCGTTTTGAAAACGTTTTGCCGCAGAATGCCAGTCACAAAACCGGCATTCGGTGTGCTCGTTGTGGAAATCTGCCTTTCTGGGATTTGTACGCCAACTTTATAAGCTAAATAAATCAAGGGTTACGGACATTATCGAGGGTTAGATGACGTATTTATTTATTAAATAAGGTTCGCAAATGTAAATAAGCCTCTTAATCTGGCAGATTTACTATTCTTTTAGCCAAATTGGATGAATCTCACAATAACTTCTACCTTACTCTTCCCATCTGTGTGCAAAAATAGTCTGTGTTTGGAATTAGTCTGGCACAATTGGCCCCTGTACCATAACGAAGGTACAACGTACCGTAAAGAATGATGTCAAGAGCAGAGCAGCTTCACAGAGGACGGGGGCTTCCTGCAAATCGATCCCGCTGATATCAATGGTTTCGAAGACGCTCTTGCTGAAGTAGAGAAAGATTGAATTCAGGAGAAAGAAGTTTTATTAAAACTCTAGTAATGGCGACAAACTCCTCTGCCGGATACTGTCTCTGTATCTTTATTTCCGTTAGCTATGCCGTATTCTTGCCTGTTGGTTACTAGTATTTAGGGAGTCCTATGTGACACAAGCGATCAATCGGGTTTTAAGGTACTCTATACCCAGGTTATGGTACAGTGTGTGTGACACTAGTTTAACCCAGACTAATTACCATAGTCTGGCACAGACTATTTTTCCGAACATCCCTTAATTAGTCTGTGTTCATTAACAGTCTGGCACAGACTATTTAAGGTAGCACAGCAGGTTCGAAATTAGTCTGGCACATATTAATTACGGTGGGAGGAGTAGCCGTACTTGTGACTTGTGTAAATAGTCCAAAATAGGATCAACATAAAAAAGGTATCAACCTAAATTTACTTTGAATTTACATAACATGTCAAGTTTCACAATCACTTTTCAAATTTCCGTTGTGCTTACTCCAGACCGAATGTTGGATGCGGTAGTGCTTTAGTTGGCATGTCAGCTAGCCTAATTTTAGTACATTGCGTGAATTTCATTTTCTTTGATTTATCCACGAATTATATTTTCGAGCTGCCTTCCTTGCTTTCCATCACTTTAGCTGCAGCTTGGTTGTCCACTCGTAACTCCATAGGTTTCTTGATTTTCAAACCAACTTCTTGCAACAATTCTCGGTAGCCCATCTGATGCTGCATTAAACTCGGCTTCCATGGTTGAAAGTGAAACACCTCTTTGTTTCTTGCAAGTCCAACTTACAATGACGTCATCCAACGTGATCGCGCCTCCTGTTGTCGACTTTCTATCGTCCTTCGCACCAGCAAAATCGGAGTCGCTATGCCCTTTTATCTTGATCTCTGTTTGATCTCCATCTATAACTTCAAATATTTGGTCCCTTTTAAATATTTCACGATCCACTTTCCCAAATTCCAGTCGATCATCTTTCGTGCATGAGTCGCCGGGTCGCCTTGTGAACAGTGAAAGAAATGTCTGGTCTTGTGCAGCGCGTAATCCATACTTCGTCAGAAGCTTCATTTGGTTGGGCAGTTTTTTCAACTGACGCGCGTGGATCTCATGCTCACCTCAAACAACCTTGATGAGCTGCTCTCCAATTTTCCCAAGCTGATTCTTGGTGCTCCCCGCCATGATATTACTCAAAGCCAGTTGGAAGAAACGCGTTTCAAGTAGAAGCTACACGGAAAACTTGTTAGTAGAGCGAGGGCTGCAGATCTAAATGTTACAGTTGACGTCCCCATGATACTTACATGAATTGGCTGCCAACGGAAACACTCCAGAGTCAGAGCGGTCTGAGCACGATTTGTCGCTGCTGCATCTAAAATGAGGCAAGAGTGGTTCTTCTGCTGCCCCTGCTTGAAGAATACGCTGAAGGGGTTCTGCATGCGTGGACGAATAAATTTTCAATACATTTTATCTCCACGTTCTGCACGACCTCAAAGAGAGATCGAGGGCTAGAAGTAGTCGCGCGTCCATGCTCATACATGCTGTTAGTGGCATCTTCGCCGATATCGCCATATTTGAATTGAGCCATCCATCCGTCAACGATGCGAAGGCAATTCTCACGCACTTCAACACATTTCGCAATAATTGCCAGCAAGATACAGGCGCGTGCACCGCCTCGGTTAAGTTTGACCTCACCAGCGGCATAACTTCCCACAGCAGGAACACGTGGAGATTTCTCCGCAGCCACTAACATGTCAAGAAACTCTGACAGCATTTCGCGCAGGTGCTTTTCCAAAGTTTAAAGAAGCTGTGCTCGGAAGAAAACATTAACGTTGGTTGATGAAGCTGTAAAATTTATGTTACAGTTTGCAATGTCCAGCACGCCTAGCAAAACAAGACCTACATTTTCCCAAATGGTTTTCCAACGCTATAGAATGTCAGTAGCACAGATTGTGAAGACTGAAGCCCGATGCACTAAAACCATGGACTCGGAAGATATTGTAGAAGCTTTTCTAATTACATCGAAAGATTGTCGAGTCTCGACAAGAACACGCTGTATTTTTGTACGCTGATCTGGCAAGATCGCCACGGCGTGGTCGTCGATGCGCCGAGTACAATTTCGCTTGAGAACGAAGGATGCACGGTAACAACTGGTTCAAAATACTCGGCCAAAAGATCGAATCGGGTTGATTGACACACTCGGTTCAGATAATTCAACGTAATGGTTGTGCGAAATTTAAAGCAGAAAGACTCATTCAAATGCTCAATATTAGAAGTCAGTGTTGCAGTTTTGGGGCATCTCGAGGCTGCCAACCAGAGACTGAAAACACTCAATTGATATATCTCTTGTTTTGAAAGTGCATCGTTGGCTTGCAGATTTAAGCGTTCATATTCTATTGAAATAGGCACTAGCTGAAGTTGATTTGTTGTAGTGATCCAGATTATCGTCCTCTTGAGTCTGTATAAGTCTGACCCTGTTATATTTGCGCGGTCACGCTCCAATTTTCGCAATATAGGTCCACAGTTTAGCTAACACTTTTCGCACGTAATCCTTTTCCAGCAGTCATGATTCCATGGTTAGTCATCCCATTATGAAACATTGCGACATGAACGGTCTAGGTTGGCCTTCGCAAAAAACGGCTCGTTCACATGAAGCATCGCGCTCGTGGCCGCCTCAAGGTCTGAAATCTCATAACGCAGGCATAATGATGCCTGGAGGTACTATAGAAATGATCCTATGTAAGTACGGTCTTAATGTAAGTTCGAGCATAATGATGCCTAGAACGTCCAGAAACAGACGCGATTTCAACGCATTGAAGAATACAAGATCATAGTAGCTCCCTTTTGTGTCGCTAGTTGTGAACGTACCAATTGTAAATGAAAACTAGAAAGGGGGCAACCTCAAAAAAATCACTTCATAATAGCAAAGTTCCCGACGCGCCAATCCGATCACAGAAGGCAAGGATTTGGTTAATTCCCAGACCCGTAAATCATCATACAGCAAAACACCCTAGCAGTCGAATAACGATTTCGTCGGTCTAACATTTTTCACTTGTTTAACTAAGCGAGCTACACATGGAATTCACTGAATGAATCCCTTTTACACCGTTCTTTTGAGACGATCTAAAGACGGCATGTGCAACCAAAAAAATTCTCGAATTTGTTGTAATCGTGAGATATAACGCACGTGTTTCTATCGGCTATCGATAGAAACTATCTTACTGCGAAGACATATTTCAATGATTAGGCCACCGTAGCCATAATAGCTCGGAGATTTCTTTCCGCGAGATACAACTACTTATCGAAAGCAGCATCTTGAAATTTCCAGGATGTTGTCTTCATATTGTTGCCTTCTGTCCTCCAGATGCCAGCGTGGTTTAAGCTGACAATGGCTCCTACTTTATCCATCAAATCGAGAAGGCTTATTCATGCTACCGTTTTTAATCATCCACTTCACGACTTTGTCAATAAAAAAGCTCGCAAATCACCCACGTAAATACATGGGAATATTTCCTAGGACAGGATAATGATTTACTTCAAAATTGGACGGCCTTTTTTGTCTTGATCATTGTATAGCATTTCTTGATAACTAGAAAATGTGAAGCAAGCGACACTTACCTTGATGCAGTAATCATTTATCCTTGGCCGTAGTCTGAGCAAGTCGAAAGATAGCCTGAAACAGTATCATAACTTATACCTAGTTTTATCAAATCTTTCCTAACATGGAGGAAATGCTGACGGCGTACAAACAAAGTCGCTCATACGTGAACCATACGTGGATCTTCTGCTTTTTTGTACGTCCAATATAGTCGGAAAATTCATCGTTCCGCGCCGTTGCCAATGGAAAGAAATGGTCAATATGTACGGGATTCATAATGATCCTTCTTCTCACTATTTCAAATAATGTCAGCGCCATGATACAACATTGAACGTAAAAGACTCGTAAAAGACACTAGCATCCGAATAGTGCTCGCATCGCCAGTAAAGACCAAGCATAGGTTTAAATACTCTAGGTTTTAATCAGGTTTGGAATAAAACCTAAAATTGAATGCGCTGGCAGAAGTAGGTTTTAATCGTTGAGTCATCAGATATCAACCTCATAAACTTTCTAGAGTCAATTGTAGAGATCTTATCGCCACTTTCTTGTTGAGTCTCGAGCGCCAAATATAGCTAATAACACAGAAAGCAATAATCAGATAGAATTCTCGTAAAATTGAATCTGTTTTCTTTTTAAGGCTTGCCTTAACGTGTGGGTTGTGGAAACTGCGCAATCTAGGTTTTATATAGAATTTATTCAGGACCTACTTCCCGGTTTCAACAAATCCAGGTTTTTACCAGCTCTGCATGGCACTTCGAATAGCAGCGCCATGGATTTCACCATAGCTTTACTGAGGATTCACGCCGACGCTTTTGACTTAAGTTGCAGTTAGAAGACACAGAGATTTATAACTGATAGTCCAATTTGCCTCGCCATGTCCGGTTAAGATTCCTATAGCCGACATATATGCTTACTTGTTTTGTAGCAGTATTTTTAATGCCATAACGAACACAGGTTGGAACAGCAGGGTAGAAAGCAATTCTGGATACGTAGCTGTTTTACCTGCTCGTCGGATCGATCCCATATCCTTATCACCGGTCGGGCTGTTTACCAAGTCGCCCTGGTCAGAAATGATCAGCTCGATTGCATATCGGGGCGGATTCTTTCGACAACACTTTGGTCAGATTTATCAGATTCCATCAGACTGGACGAATTCCATATCGACAAACGATGGTGGTCAGACATGATCATAGACTGATCGGCCATTTCCGGTCGATGCCTACCTGGTCGTCCCTGGTCAGATCGGTGTTGATATGATCGGCGTCGTTATTGCAGAGAACGTCCCATCGTTGATGTTATCATCATCTGCATAGGTTCAGGGACCTTGATTTAAACGAAATCTACGTTCAGTCCTGCGGCGACCTCAATACAATTTGGTTCCATGTTTTTTAGGTAGATCATATCAATCGGCCCCCATATTTTTCTTCTCTATCCCAATTTTCCTCTTATGCATAGGATCGAGGTCGGCACCTCGACCCTTCCCGGATTATAGTTGGTTTTACTATTACCCAGGTCGGCTCCGGTCGGAGCCTTGTGAGGGGTTGTTTCATCTTTAATGTCGACCCAGAACTCCACCGGACCAGGTCGAGCATCGCTTCCTTTTAACTTGGACAGTACCGGAGGCGATACGCATTACTCCAATACACCCGAAAACATTTCCTCCACTTTGATCTTTAAATCTTTCTTATCTTCAGAGGAATCACGGCGAATCAAGAGTCACCACGTGATTTGGGCGCGCGCACCACTGTGGTGGAGCCGATTTCCAATTCCATAACAGAAATTGTGGGGGGGGGTCGGATTCCCACTGGACCAGACAACCTATTGTCGGGGGGGGGGCACTTTGTTGATCCTGATCAGCATCAGGATCGGAAGAATTATCACTAGGATAACTGGCTCGATTCTCCCGGTCAGAAGATCGGTCATCAAGCGCGACAGAATCTAAATTCAACTTCATCTCACCTTCTGTACTCATTCGTATTCGTTGGTTACACTCACTCATGTGGACTCTATATGAGGAAATGTTCCGAATCAAGTCGGAGGAGGTGTTTCCTTCGGGACGGAGTTGTCCAGTGGTGGAAATCTTCACCGAAAACAGATCAGGGGGCACTACGTGCGAGTACCTAAAGGTCAGGTCGGGGGTTTTCAACTGACCGGACCAACCAATAAAACGAGAGATAACCATTAACCACAAAAAACCACGATAAAACCACGATCTCCTACAGTAAACCACAACGTTATCTCCACGAAAATCTTTCCAATTGATAAATGTGTTCCAAATACGTGGTCGTGAGAAGTGAGGGTGTTTAACCCAAGTAAATCCCGTCGTGGGACTTCCGTCGACTCAAAATGCGACTATGCGCCCCTCGTCCGGTAATAAATGAACGGGGGCGGTGAGCCTTGCTAGCCCCCCCCCCCCCCCCCCCCCCCCCCACTTCCCAAAACTAGTGCCAGGCTGTGCAACGACTTCTTTACTTGGGGAGGGAAAACAGAACCTGATATTAAAAATTATTAAACCCTAAAATCCAGTACCAAAATGTAACATACACCAACATCTGTGACTTACCTAATACTTCGATCTTGTTTGTCTTACCACATGGTTTGGTTGGTACCATCTTCGACCAATCTTTAACTGATCTTCAACCTGACCCAACTAGCCTGAACCTGGTCGGTATCAGCTTTACCCGATCTTCAACTGACCTGATCTTCAACCGACCTGAACCTGGTCAGTACTGGCCTTACCCGATCTTCGACTGACCCTAACTTGGTCCCTCCGGAATCAGCTTGAATCCAGCTTGCGGTCAGCTTTTCGGGATCTAAAGCTGATTTCTGGGGCTGGGTCAGCACCGACCTTGATTAGACTTATAATCGGTACCTCGAAGCTGGCCGGGACCAAATGGGGTCGACTTGTGATCATCTTCTCTCACTATCTTGTTCCGAGAGCTTGGGAGGAGGCACTTTCCCTTCAGGCAGCTTCCACAAGATGGCACTATAGGCGCCCACCCTTTATTTGACGCTCGCTCACCTGTCGAAGCTCAGAACCATCCGTGTGATGGATTATCGTGGCTGCTTCCGTCATGGAACGAATCAAAACTAGCTTCATTAGAAAATACCAACGTTCGGAATCATTAGGAAGTATGCCGCAGCAGTCTAAAAGGAAATGGACAAGAGAGTAAAAGAACTCCATACATGCAGCATTGATAACTATAGAGGCGTATGTGGTAAAGTGACTTATGAATGAATTGATGGGAAGGTGTGAAGTACTTTTCAGAGAGCGCCTTCTAAATTGCAGAAAATGTGGACCAAGGGCATAGGTGCCGGAGGGCCGTCGTCGAGCGTATCTACCAGCGGCCGGACGGCGCCAGGCCTAGAATCTGGCCGGATGAGTACGACTGAAGACGTGGATAATTGAGCTAGCGGACTAGGCGGACAGGACGACCTCGGACGGTGAACGGCCGAGGGGCGGATTGGTTGGAAGGTATGAGCGAAGGGCCAGTAGGAGCGTGAGTGTTCTAGAGGAAGAAGGAGGCAAACGTGGAGCTGCCAAGGAAGTGCTAACGCCAGCGGCCAGTGAGCTTGGATGGATGGCCATCCGGCCGATCCGGCTGGTTTCGGTGTACCGGCCGGGCTGGTACACAAAATCGGAGTTAACCGGGTTACTTCGGGTAAGACACATGACTGTCCAGCCGGGCTATTTGGGGTAGGTTACGCAAAAGGGAGTATTGGATATAGGGATAAATCAGTATACGTTTCGCTTCCTTAGACACAAGTCGTTTTTATTGGTTCACAGCGGAGGGCTAACAAGGTCCCCTCTTGCTGCTATTGGTTTGCCCGGGGAAGGTTAAAGTA
>MIQA02007518.1:0-15324 GCA_001887855.2 Sclerospora graminicola | reverse complement strand
GATTGTGATTAAGAAGAATGGGGTTGATATTCGGTTGTGTATCGACTACAGAATGGTGAATCGCCTCACGAATTTGATGGTCTACCCGATGCCCCTGATCAATGACTTGTTAGAAGATCTGGATAAAGTTTTATGGTTTTGTTCGTTGGATATGGCTAGTGGTTTCTGGGTGGTTTCGATGACCGATCGCGCTCGAGAGATCTCGGCTTTCGTTACACCTTTTGGACTTTTTGAATGGAATCGGATGCCGTTTGGATTAAAGAATGCCCCACAGATCTACCAGAGGCTGATCGACAATGCTCTCTATGGATATTTCCAGATCAGTGCTGATCGGGAAGCCACTGATCTACATGATGTGTTTACGGAAGGTGAGCCAGACCAAGATCAGAGCCGATCAGTGTTGGGAAGGCGATCATATATAGATGATATCTTGGTCACGGCAACATCCTGGGATATGCTATGCGACAAGGTCGAACGACTCTTAGATACCTGCGAGCGTTGGAATTTGTCGATCAGTGTGGTCAAGAGTTTCTGGGGTCAGCCCAAGGTCGCTTACCTCGGTCATAACGTATCGATCCAAGGGTTGGAAGCAAATCCAAAAGATCTAGCCGCTCTCAGCAACTTACCGTTTCCCCGATCGTTGAAGGCCATGCAATCATTCCTCGGATCATTGAATTATTATAGCAGATTTATCGAGGACTTCTCGATCTACGCCGCTATACTTTATGAATTGAAGGAAGTTGATTATCATGGCCTGAGAGAACGTGATCGGGTGGGAGGATCACCAATTGGGACTGATCACGAGGTTGAAGCTACAAAAAAAGATCTCGAGATTGGATCACCAACTGATCAAACTGTGCCAGGGTCAGAAGATCACATGAATCGCGCTATGGTAGCCTTCAGTATGTTAAAGGCGAAGATGATCTCGACGCCGATACTGAAACACTTCGATCCGGAGAAGATTCCCGTGGTGATCTTATATGCCAGTAAATGGGCAATATCGGCCGCATTGGTCCAAGATCACGATGGAGTTTATTGCCCGGTGACGTTCACAAGCCGAACACTGAAACCGAATGAAGTTAACTATGGCATTGTGGATAAGGAAGTGCTAGCGTTGTTACGTGTGTTGGATGTTTGCTATTCTATGCTGGTAACTAGATCAATTAAAGTATTATCCAAACGATCTAGTCTGGCGTGGTTACTATCCGCGAATGGTTTAGACGGAAGACTGGGGCGATGGGCAGCGGTGTTATCTCAGTGGACTTTGGAGATCATTAAGTGCACCAAGGGCGAAGAAGAAATTCTTGGGACGCTGGCAGCCAGCATCACGCCCCGATCAGAAGTCGATGAAGCCCTGATCGAGGTCGCTCCCCGGAAACAACCACGTGAATCGATCACTATACCCCCACCGATCGTCGGCTCAGAAGAAGATCTGATCGTTGTGAGTTTCGACGGATCAGCGAGTGTGAAGAAAGGTGTAGGGGCGTATAGCGCGTTGCTATGGAAATTGCCAGAGTGGACTGTTATATCAGCCGGTTCGGATTATACTCCAGGTATCACGGTCAATGAGGCTGAATACCGTGGTCTGCTACTAGGTTTGGATCTCTTGCGAGAGCAAAAGATTGGAAGGATAATTATATGCGGAGATTCAAACCTGGTGATTCGGCAGATCACTGGAGAGATCGACTGTAAAGCGCCGCGTCTGAAACTGCTGAATGATCGCGTTATGAAAGCTTTACGTGGATGGCCAAGACATGATCTTTTGCATGTGAAACGTGATTGGAATCGGAGTGCAGATCACTTAGCAACTATGGCTATGCGTGATCAGGCCGGATCGATAATCACTGATCAAGCGCTGTTGGAAGAACTGGTGGAGATCAATAGGCTGCCGGAGTTGATCCGTGTGGAAAATGATAAGGAAGCAGCCCAGATCTTGATCACGACGAGATCACGAACCAGATCACCACCCAACAGATCACCCTCTCGCGGAAGCCTGACAGAGGAAATAGTACAAGAGATGCGGATCGAAAGAATTCTCAAGGCTCAAGACGAGGAAAAATGGATCGGTGATTTGAAGGCGTTTCTAAAGGGTGATCTGGAGAAGCTGAGCCAGAGTGAGGCAAAAGATTGTGCCAAGATCGCGTTTAACTACGAGATCGACGAAAATGATCTATTGTTTTATTATGTATCAGCTGATCAGGCCGATGCGGATTTGGATCGATCGGCTAGACTCGTGATCCCGGAGACTTTACAAGCTGATATCTTACACCATTATCATGTCAGTTTGGAGGGTGGCCACCAGGGCGTAGGACGAACGTACCACAGGATCCGTAAACATTTCCATTGGAGAGGATTATATCGAAGTATACAAAAGTTTGTTGGAACATGTACGGATTGCGAAACTGGAAAAGGTATGCCAAATATCCGGGGGAGATCACCTGGAAATATCCAGGCGACCTACCCTTTCCAAGTGATCGCGATGGATCACATACCGTCCCTCCCAAAATCGTTCAAGGGCAATACCGAGCTGCTGATCTGGACTGATCTGTTCACGGGATTGGTGATCGCGAAAGCGGGATCTACACGAACGGCTCAACAAGTCGCTTGCAGTTACGAAGAATGTGTGTTCCGACGATTTGGAGCCAGTGAAGTGATCAGGCATGATCGTGAACCAGGTTTTATGGCTGAAGTGTTCCGATCTTTTAACCAGATGCTTGGCCAGAAACAGAGCGCGACCATGGCGTACCGTCCACAGGCGAATGGTAAGGCCGAGCGGATGGTACAAACGTTGACCAGGGCTATTAAGATGTATGTCGCAGACTCCGCGCAACAAGATTGGGATGAATATGCGGAGAGACTGGTGTTTGCTTTGAATTCCTCGTTTGATTGGATCAGGGGAGATACCCCATTCTATCTGGCATATGGTTGGGACCCCCGATCTACCATCGAGTCAGTGATCCCTGTTGGTTGCACACGAGGTCGAGATCGCGAAGCTCGTCGATGGCGCATGGGACTCCAACGTCACTACCAACATGCGCGGGAACAAGTTAACGAAGGGCCATCCAAGAAAGAGCTGATCGGAACAATGATCAGGCCGATTCACATAATATCGAGACAGGATCAAGAGTTTGGCTTTACTTGGACCGTGTGAAAGAGGGATATGCTAAGAAATTAGCACATTTATGGCATGGACCGTTCCGCGTAGCCGACCTGATCGGTGATCATGCCGCTCGACTGGTTACCGCGGGTACTGATTATGGAATTTTCCCGATTGTTCACTTGTCAAAGTTGAAACTGGTCCGAGAATACCCTGATCGGCCTAAAACTAGGCTGTCAGGAGATGATCAGCCAAGGTTTGATTTTGATGAGGCTCTCTTACCCGAAGATAGTTGGGAAAGAGCATTGGACCCGAACGAATTTGAGGTGGAGAAGGTGTTGGATACCCGATCAGGCAAGAAAACTCGTTTTGGCCGGACCCACCGTGAATATTTGGTTCGTTGGAAAGGTTACAACGATCCCGAGTGGATAGATGAGCGTGATCTGAACTGTGGAGCGTTACTAAGGGAATTCGAACGTGATCGGGTGAGAAGGAATCGTTTTGAGGTGATGCAAACCCACGAAGAGGGTAACCAGGAATCTCAATAGCCTGGGTTGACACATTGTGGCTGATCAGCAAATATGATGATCGGGCAAGTGGAGATCAGGGCGGTTGGACTGGTTTGGAAGAAACGAATGCATATACATATATATATTACTCAAGAATTATACCTGCACACACGAGAACGATCGACCTACAAGATGGAAGCAATAATGAGACATGAACAAGATCTACGAAAGTGGAACGAGAAGATCATCAAGGAAAGTCGTGATATATTAATTGATTATGGAGAACGAAATAAAAGTGGGTTATCACGACGATCATGGACCATATTTAGTACGCAGGCGAGCAATCTTGTATCCTGGATGATCCATGGGACTCGATCGGAACTGGTTTCGCCAAGGCTCATGCTGATCGGTCCAGAGCAAGCAATCACGCAGTGTGGCGACCGGAGTTATGTGCCCATGACCGGGATACCAATCCCCGCCGTCAGCCTTGAGTCCCGGCGATCCCGCTCGACGAACAGTTAGATGCAAGACGCCAGGGAACAGGAAAACGTCCAGATCACACTCGCCGCGCCGAATTCCGTCGACAACATAATCGCAGATCGTGGCCCAAGCAGCCCCGGCTTTGGTGCGACGACGCTTGCGAGCATGATGGTATTGCTCGATCCACGCGTCCTTGCGCATCGCCATCGTGATCGGGAAATGGTGAGTCGCCTCCCATATTGCCTGCACGTGCTCTTGATGATATAAAGCCAAGCGCCCCTGTAGCTCGACAAATCAAGGGCGGTCAGGGAACGCCAGCTCGGGCATGGGTGTCAGGAGGACATCCCAGGGTGCCGAACCGATCATGAGTTCGATAGCATTTTTGGTCAGCAACCTTGGTTGCCACTGCTTGTCCTTGGGTGCCGGCGATCTGATCGGGAAGATCCAGCCTGGCGGGCGGGACCACAAGCGAGGGACGCTTTTCTGGCGCACTTCGAGAACCCGAGGCGTCAGATCCCAGACCTGATCATCACTCCAAGGTTTCCGTGTGGCCATGTGAGCGGGAGTCGGCCTCCCCTGCATAACGACATAAAGATCCATGTACGGACGGTTCGGATCGTAGCTGTAATCGTCTTCTTTGATCGACGATCGTGCTGCAGGAATGAAGACGCCCGTAAAATTAGGTGGCGGGGCGATCACTGCCCCAGTGGTCGTCGGAGGAATGTCAGGATCAGCTTGAGCCGGGGGTTCCTCCTCGAAATCATCGTCATCGCCGTCATCGGACTCCAGTAAAGTGACGGCCTGAGCCAGCGAATTCACCCCGGAATAACTCGGTGTTGACGTACGGCGATCAGTGCTGCGCGACCGAGCCATAACAGATAACGTCCTCTCGTCCAGATCGGTTGATTCGTCATCCGATTCGACCATAAGGCGTGATCGCTTGGCGAGACTCGTCCTTTGCTTCGACGAGCTGGTCCGCTTACGTTTCCCAGAACTCGAGGCCGAAGGCGCTGATCGCGGAGTCGCTGGCGGACGAGATTGAGACGACGCGGGAGCTTGTGAGGTGCTGATCACGGGCTGATCAGCACTACGAACAGGCAAGGAAGCGACGGAGGACGCGGGCGAAGGCGGGGCAAACGCAGGAGATTGCGGCGGTGTGCCAGATGGAGCGAACGAGCTGATCAGGCCGGGAAGTCGTTGCAAGGCCGTCCGGACTGATCCTGAACCAGTGTCTGTCTTGGTCCATCTGTCCATGGTTTGTACCGCGAGACTCTTCAGGTCAGCGTTAAGCTGAAGCCAGGCACGATCATCAAGCTCTAGGGTCTCGAGTTTGACCCGAGCGAGATTAAGCTCATGCCGGCAATTTTCAGCTACTTTCCGACTCTCATCCAGCTTCTTCTGTACATCAGCGCGACCAATACGAGAATCAGCCAGCTGTTTGGTCAAGAGCTGGACCTGCTTATCCGCATAACGAGCTTCAATCTCCCGACGTTCCACATCCTCAGCAGTACGGATTCTGTCATGCAGAAGCTGATCACGGTCGAGACGGTGATCATCGATGCGTTGTAGATGATCTACCATCTCGACCATCGAATCCTTCATGGATTCGATACGTTCATCTGGAAGTTAACATGAAGAGTCAAATATGGATTATAAAAGGAGAAAATTAGACGGACGTACCCTGATTACGGATGGTGATAGCCATCGTGTCGATCAGCGACTGCAAGGTGGCGACGGTGTCCGAAGGTTTGGAGAGTCGAAGAGCAGCGAGGTCAGCTGACAGCTGATCACGCTCCATCGTCACACCCTGGAAGCGATCAGTCAGGTCCCGCAATTCTTGGTCAAGCCGATCATGATCCTTGCCAAGCCGATCATGATCTAGCCGGAGAACCGACAGTTGGGTGGCCAGATCAGCGGAATCACGTGCCGAGGTATCAGCCGCGATCCGACGATCGGATAACTCAGTCGTAAGTGCCCGGTTGGTATCGTATAGAGAAACCAACTCGGGAATTGCACTTCGGAGCTCCGATCGCAGCCGACAAGCCTCCACGGGCCCCAACGTGAATGAGCCCGACCCATCTATCAACCGAGTGAGCTGCTCCAAGGAACGGAGAAGGCGATCTGACGAGGGTCGAGCAGGAAGACTCCAAGACGGTCGATATGAAGCGAGAGCAGTCGTCGGTCGGATGAGGCTGGTCGTGATCGGCGTAGAGGTCGTGATCGGGGCGATCGCAGGGGTAGCCGAACTGGAAACGGAGGGCGAAGAAGTGATCGGGAGGGCAGCCGAAGAAGACGAAGAAGACGAAGAAGGAAGAGGAGATCGGCTTGCGTCGGCCATGGTGATCACCAGAGAGGAAGTTCAAAAGTGAGTGAGTCGAACTGCAGTCGTTGTGCGGCTACAGTTAGTCTCAGGGGCGGCTGTGGTGAAGCGATCGGGAAATATTGGGATTGAAGTGGACCACACATGGCCGATGATTGGTGATGATAGAACACCCATCAACATATGACGGTTGATGGGTGGGAAAAGGTTGATCGCGAGTAAGAAGAAAAGGTGGTGGCCAACGGATATTTACGATGTGGAAGAGTTGGCCAAGTATGGTCGTTAAGCCCGGTCCCAGGCACTGGTGGAATGATGAAGATCACGATCACGATCGTTGTCACAGTCACTAAGTGGTTTTCTCGTGGATATAATAAAATAATGGTGATTGTTGACATGGCATACCAAGAGCAGGTGACCAGCCGATCTCCGAACAGTATATTGGTGGATGACCGGCTATGATACAAGGTTGCAGCCTGATCGGCTTGTCACGCCCGGAGGAAGAAGATCAAATGATGAATGAAGATCGGGCAGGTGGATTAACAGGTTATACGAGTGATGTGAACCTTTGATTGGTCCGAAGATGATGTGGCAAGGCCTGATCAGGCCTGATCAGCCGAGATCAGAGTGCGGTATGGTTATCCTGACGGTGTATTAAGATCGGAAGTATGGTTTGGAAGACGAATGGAGTCGTAATGATGATGACCCTGGACGTTCCCGAGGTGATCAAGGGCTGATCAGGCCTGATCACCACCTGGTCGATCACTATGGCGATCGTGATCAGGGCCGATCAGCCTTTGATCAGCGTTGATAAGCAAGGGCAAGTGAGTTCTCGGTCTGAGCGGACTATATATGAAGTGAACAAGTGCTGAAGAGCAGGTCTCAAGTGGTTTCAAGGTCGTTTGTTGAAGATCAGGATGGGTTGAAGATCTTCTGAAGAGTCGGGTCATGATCGGGGCAGAATCGGTACAGGTCAGCTTGAAGGTGCAGCCAGGATGGGCAGGAGAGTGTTACGCAACCGTGCGACGAAGTAAATAGGTTCGAAGTAAAGGTCAGGCATGAGTTGAGGTATGGTACACAGGTATAGGACTTTGCATATATAATAACAGGTTTAGATTTTCCCCCTAAAGCAAAGAGTCGCTCCGCCACGTGTGCGGTCATTGGGAGCACAGGGTTGATTAGTCCCCTCTTGCTCATCTATTTCCCGGTTAAGACGTGCTAAGGCGCATTTTGGCTTACCGGAAGACCCCCGACGGGTTTGTTCTAGGTGATCTAACCTCACCCGCAACGCGCACGTGTTTGGAACACGTTAATAATATTGGTAAAGGTTTTGTGGAGATAACGTTTGTGGATTACTGTGGAAGATCGTGGATTGATCGCATTTTCTTGGTTTCGTTATATCTCTCTCTCATTGGCTGGCCTGATCAGACGAACTTTCCTGATCAGTGCCTAGATACTGAATAAGTGTCGACCCCAACCCGTTCTCCGGTGAAGATTTCCACCCGAGGACACCCCCCGTCTCGAGAAGGTCAAACCCTCCGACCTGATCAAGATCATCCTTTTCGTCACCGAGTTCCACCTAAGTGAGTGTAATCAGCCCCGATCGACGGGTACACAAGGTGAGATGAAGTTAAACATAGATCCTGACGAGCATGAAGACCGGCCAGATGACCGGGAGGATCAGATCAGTCACCACAGTGGTGATTCATCTGATTCCGATGCTGATCAGGATCGACGGAGTACCCCCTCCGATAGTTGGTCGTCCGGGCCAGTGGGTATCCGGATTCCACCCACGACTTCGGTCATGGATTTGGAAATCGGCTCCACCACAAAAACGAATACGGTTTAACCAGTTTTTAACGTCTAAAGCTCCAACTTGTTCTATGCACATGTGTGCCCTTTCATATGCTCGGGCACGATAGGGTTTTTTATCCTCTGGGTTTTATTGGGTTTTAAATAAAACCCACCTTTACCATGCGCGGCGGAATTGGGTTTAAATGGGTTTTATTTCAGGATACTCTGATGAGTCAGTGATGCAACTCAGATCTAAAATTTCAGACTCGGAGATTCCAGTTTCTAAAGTTCTCTAGGTTCTCAAGACTCAATTCCAGAGATATAGAGTCCCATAGAGAGTCCCAATACCGAGAAGAATGACTGACAACTCAGACAACACGCCTGATCCTTTCGGTGTTGGTGGAAACCCCACTCAAGCGACTCTGATGGTGAAGAAAGCTCGTAAAGAACTACTCCCTCCGTCCCAAAGTTATTGTCTGATTGTTGTTTAAACACTGAGATTAAGGTCAAAAATACTGTTTTTTGCTATAAATTACATCGAAATAAAGGGTTTTTAAGGGCTTTTATTTGATGATAAATTGGGGTTTTAAGCTTTTCGCTAGCTTACGTTGCAGTACCAAAACTACCTTCTAATTTTGGAGTATTTTGACGGAGCACCGGTAGATATATAAACTTCGCTCCAGCCTCTGCCGATGAAGGTGCTGGTGATGGAGGAACCCAGCTCTGCACTGATACATGTTATGTTTTTGTTGGGCCATTTTTGGGTGAATGCGAAGTGGTTAAAGTTGGGGTACCCATGATGCTATAATCCTTGTGAAGAAGAAGTATTTGACTGAAAGACAACGGCGAACGGTGTACGAGTATATATTAATAACTGCTATAAGGCATGCCATTATTCGAGGTACTATGCGCTCTTCATCTCCATGCAAAATCAACCGGGGTCCGGTCCAGCACATTGATCTGAAAAGGTCTGCGAGGAAGTATTGTACTCTCTAAACAATGCGATGTCTTTCTTCATGACCAAGTACTATATATATTATGAGATTTCTACCTTCACGAGCACCTGTAAAGAAGAGAATTCATTGCGATCGACTGTAGCACTTCATAAATAAAAATAAGACAATAAAAATGGGACGCAAAAAAACCGTGAATCGGACAATAACTTTGGGACGGAGGGAGTAGTTTTTTGATAATACTTGAATAGTAGTAGTCGACTATCGTTGACAGCATAGCATAGTCAGATAGATTTCTTATCATCTCTATATACATAACACATTTGTACCTTTCAAAACGTTCATCAACTACAACTAAGACGGGCCCGTACTGACTGCGCAACGCTGCGCAATTTGGGTTTTATTGTGGGTTTATTGGGTTTGATTGGGCTTTATTTAAACCCAACTTTGGGTTTTCAAAGTTTTGGCTTTAAATCATCCCTGGCCCGGTCACTTCTTTAAGATTACGTAATAGTCGGGCCTCTTAAAAGTAGGTAGAACTACCTATCTACCTAATTAAATGGAAAATAGGTATTCTGGAAAACCCATATTAGGTGGTGTCCTAAATTGTATGGGGATCTGGCAATAAGCAAATTAGGTACTCTTGCAGCATAAAAATTTCAAGATAAACCAACCACTAAGTACCATGTTGGAACCGCGAAGGACGGCATGGGGTTTTAATCTTTTGATCGGCACTCAGTAGCGATGCCCATGCAGATCTGCATGCTGAAGCTCGTGTTGATGCTTGTGTAGTCAGTAATGTTCTCATTACCGGATTCTGATGGAAACGACGTGTTCAATGCAGCAGCACTTCATCCATCGGGAGGCTACCCGTGCGTCAGATACGTCCAACTTATTGTGGAACGCTTTCAAATTGGAGGCTTTTGACGTTAACAGCAAGACTGGTGAGGTCATAATCCAACGTTCTGGTGTTTACAGCATTACCACGGTGGTGAATGCTCGAGGTTCTATCACCTTTAAACCCGATCGTAGCACAAAATTTGCTGGGCGATGCAGCGCAATATTTGGTTGAAGCCGTAAGTTTAACGCGTGTGCCAACGCCTTCACGAAGTCATTCCAATTCTCCACGATGTTGTTCCACTTCCTCTTGCAGATCGCGCACCTTTGACTCCAACTTGTCGATTTGTTTCCCCGGTCTAGAGCAAATTCGAACTTTGTGACTCACGCCAAGCAAACAAATATTAAATTGAAGGTCAAGTCATAGTCGAACTGCTCCTCCTTCCAACATTTCCAACCTGCGCTGGACGTCCTTGGACTCGTACAGTTCACCATTTACGAATATTGAAAGCACTAGAACAGTTCTTTTTAGCACACGTCACAGTTCCAGTTTCAATTTTAAAGAATACTCACCTTCACATAATCCATGCGACCGAGTTTGTGACAGTGATTCAAGATGACGGTACATTGTGGTGGAGGATGTGAGTAATATGGAGTTAAGATTAGTGAATTACATGAAAAAATATATTAAAAAGAATAGGGGCGTTTTCTAATGATACAACAATTTTAGCGTGCCGACTATGCCAACTAGATACCAAACGTGACACATACCAAAAGCAGCAATCCCACAAGCACATTGACCCACTTGGGTTCACGTTTTTGGGTACAAATATTCCAAATTTTCTTGTCAAAATAGGCATTCTGAAATATTTGGATTAGGTATTCTGTACTTTTTCTCGACACACTACCTACTTTTAAGAGGCCTGGTAATACATTCACCTCCCAATGAGAACTCCCCTAACTGGCACAAATCCTGTATCTGAATCCACAAGTCACCAATCTGTACACTGTATTTTGTATGCGTGATCGAATTCCCTCTTTTTCTGGGTCATTTTATTAGTGGTCACCAAAGTTAGGGAGTGTTTCGGGGCGTAAGGTATAAATAAGATTGTAACTTAGTACTGAAAAAATCCGAGACGGATAGATATGAAGATGGTTGAGGAGAAGAAGCGGGTGGCCTCTTGTCGAGCGTGTGTTCCTCAAGCATGTGTATTAACTTTAACCGATGGACAGCGGCATCAAACTGCGCTAAGGAAATGGGTCCCTGTTTTCCGCGATCAATGTTTTCGACTAACTTTAAAAGCACGGTATTATCCGAACATCGGATCCCAAGTGTCTCTAACGCTGCACGAAAACGTTCATAACTTAATTCGCGCTCCCCTTCCGGTCTCGCTCCTTCAGTCGCGACATTGTGGTGTAGTCGCTCTCAGAAATTCTTCCTGAGACGCGAACACCCACGGGGGGCCCAGATGACTGACTGTCGGAGGGGGTACTCCGTCCATCCGAGTCATGATCCGATCCGGCATCCGGCCGGCTGGATCGGTCACTTCCATCACCTTGGTCGTGACGACTTGGATGATCCATGTTCGAAAAGCTCACCTTGTGTACCCGTCAGCACTGGCGGTTGCGCTCTCTTGATGAACCCTAGGGCGAAAAGTTAAAAGTCCGTCGAATAAGGAGACGAGGGTTAGGGCTAGGGGTAGCTCCTGGGCGGAAATCTTCACCGGGGAGCTGGATTGGCAATATACTTGAAATTTGTATACTGCGGGGGCTGGACCGAGAATAATCGATCAGCCAGCTAAACCAAAGACAATAAAGGGGTAAATCCAAACGTGTACGTAAAGGGGAATCCGAATATAACTCCACAATCTTCCACAGTAGGCCAAAACGTTGCCACACTTTCCAATACTAGATATAACCGTGTTCAAACACGGGCGACTCGAGGTGAGTATACACGACGCAGCGACTCCCGGTCAGGGGACTTCCGGTGGGTTACTTTACCCTTCCCCGGGCAAACCAATAGCAGCAAGAGGGGACCTTGTTAGCCCTCTGCTGTGAACCAATGAAAGCGACTTGCGTCTAAGAAAGCGAAACGTATACTGATTTTATTTATCCTATGTCCAATACTCCCTTTTGTGTAACCTACCCCAAATAGCCCGGCTGGACAGTTATGTGTCTTATCTGAAGTAGCCCGGTTAACTCCGATCGGATGCTCTTCTGTGTACCGGCCCGGCCGGTACACCAACCCCAGATGGTACCAGCCCAGTCGGTACACCAAACCCAGCCGGATCAGTGGACGACCGAAGGGCGGATTGTTCGGAAGGTGTATGGGCGAAGGGTCCTGAAGAAGGTTGGTTTCTTTGAGGACGGAGGAGGCGCCAGGGTCGGACGTGGAGCTGCCAAGGAAGTGCTAACGCGAGCGGTTATGTGAGCTTAGATGGATGGCCATCCGGCCGGCAAATTGCGAGAGCCCCATGCTCAAGCTCTCCACCACATTTTTTTCTGGAGAAACAGTTGCAAGAAGCTTCCTCGCGGCAACAAGAGCTACGATCCGAGCTTTACCAGGTCCAGAGAAGTTATCATGACGCTCATGATGAGCTGATTCGGGCCGACTGTGTTTGCGCCGCCCTGCTGGATAAAGATGATAGGTTTCGGTCCCTGTTATGCAAACTGCAAGACCGGCTCGAGGCGACTCAGACCCAGACCGCTCGCTCCTACAGGCTCCTTTGTGCGCGCGAGAGAACATCTTGGCCATCCTGGGGATGGTGGATCAGTGGAAAACCTCCCCACCGAAACCATCCCAGTCATCTGCCTCAGCGGAATCGGGACCTGGGGGGCTTCCCGCCAGCCCTAATCCCCCCCCCTGGCCGGTTCGGATCTCTAGTCCGCATCGGCGGGATCAGGAAACGGAAAACGTCCGGCCAGCTCTAACCCATCCCTGGCCGGTTCCGACCCACCATCAGCACCTCCCAAACGGAGAAAAAGGACTGAATCTTCCTTCCTGCACCGATGTTATTTGGGCAATTCGGCTAGTGAACAAGAACTTGAGTCGGACAGCGACGATAGCTTGTTTGCCATGGAGGCCGCCGCCGTATCCTTACCCGTTTCACTGGAGAGAACTGGTCTCACGCCTGGATCGTCGTCTAGCTCCGAAGATGACTCGGGATCGGGCTCGGCAGCCGCTTCGCCATCCGGTTCAGGGGCTGCTTCGCCATCCGGCTCGGCAGCTGCTTCGCCATCCGGTTCCAAGATTGGCTCCCCGTCTGGTTCATCCTCGGGTTCAGATCCGCCCTCCCCTAGGTATATGAAGATGAGGATTACGACGATCAGCAGATTTTTGCTGCGTTGTCTCGCTCTCGCGCGGACACCCGTCGTCGCCTCTCAAATTGTGGTAGCCAAACGGTGGGTCATCCGGATCTCAATCAGGTTATCGATTTGCAGACTCCGTTGCCTGCTGGTTTTGGATCCGGAAAATATGAGCCGACTGATTCCTCTTTGTCTCCCGACACTGTCGTCACCTCGGCTTCCCGGGTCACCCATTCCCTAAACTCCAGCAGTACGGCTGAGACGGAAAACGGGAGGGCGAAACAGAAAGGAACGAAGAAGGGGCAAGATGTAGCAGAGGAGAGGGTGGAGGAGAAGGAGGATGACATCCCTGATCAGTGGTTGACTCTCGACCTGAACGATCTGAGAGAACCTTCCTCCAAGACTTCGGCCAAAACCAGGCGACCAGCTCCGGCAGGATCTCGTCTCAAACGTCGATCCGGCCGCCCGGTAGCAAACCCAAGATCGGGTGGAGCACTCTGTCCCCTGCGCCCCGTTTCCCCAAACTTCCACTTTTGTGGTTGCCTGACGAACGCTTCCCCAGTGAGGCGGATCAGTCCGATATCCTGCCTTGGCCGGTCGAGCAGCTGAAAAACCTAAGTCTTGCCGGTGTTTTCAGTTCTCAACTCGCTCACTCTTTGTCACTGGATATTTTTTCGGTCACGCAAGTTGCCTCCAACAGGCGCTTGGCGCCCCGACCTGATGAGGTCGGGTGCTGTCGACAAACTCATGGAAACCGAGCCTTGGGGAATCTTGGCCACTGAGATGCCGGATATGGGACATCCGTCCGGCCCATGGCTTACTGAATTCAGAGCGAGGTTCCAAAACTTCGCTGTGACCCATGCCCAGTCCATCTGGGAATCCACCCATTTTCTGTACATCTCTGCAGAAGATAAGCGAGAGAACATATCTCTCCGAGCATATTCCGCCACCCGGAAGAATCGACGGGGACGAGCTTCCGAAGCATGGGCTATGTGCGTTTGTCATGGAAGGCATCCGGGATGGTGTTTGTGACCTGGCCTGTTTTTCTTTCCCTTTCATACTCCATCTGTCAAACCGAAGGTGCGGAGGTGCAGCGGAGGGCGGAACGTGGTACGGGCGCAATCAATACCGCAAACGACCCTCCGACCATCCTGGACTTCAAGTGGCTCGACTCCGCAACAAGTATGATGGTCCTTAGCGATGGGTAGCCTGACTCTTTTGGTTCTTTCCTCTCCTTTGCTTTCTTTTCAATATATCCATCCATGCTTCTTTCATCCCCACTCCATCCTTCACTTCGACTATTAACCCCGGTTAATCACGCCCGATCGGCTTGTCGGTCTACCTAGAGGGATCTCGTGTTGCCACAGGGTATCTCTTGATCCGTTCGGGTCTGAGTGCCTTGCTCCTAGTTCTGGTCGTCATACTCTTCTTCTCCGGAACGGATGGATCCGGATGGATGGTCTTCGCACCTAGCGGCCGGTCTGATTATCTCTGACAGCTTGTTCATTTCTGCCAATCCATCTAACAAACCTGGATCCGAGACGGTGAGGCCGACCTGATCACGCATGGCCAAGGTAGCCAGATGGTCTGCGCTGTTGTTCCACTCTCGTTTGACATGTAACAATTCATGTCCCGGCCATCTCCGCAGGGCGGACATAACACGATCGTTCAGAAGTCTCAGCCGGGGAGCCTTGCAGTCTATTTCTCCCGTGATTTGACGGATCACCAGATTGGAATTACCACATATGATGATCCGCCCCTGCGTCCGGCCAGCCAGCAGATCTAGGCAAAGTAAAACAGTCCTCGGTACTCTGCTTCGCTCACTGTTATGCCAGGCATGAAATCTGAGGCAGCAGCGACCACTTTCCACTCGGCCAACGTCCACAAAATAGCACTATAGGCCCCTAGTCCCTTCTTTGCACTTGCCGACCCGTCAAAACTCAGAAGCATTAGTTCTTCCATGGGTCCCACTGTTGGCGGTGGTAATATGATGGATTGTCGCGGCTGTTTCCGAGGCGCTATGGCTATCAG
>MIQA02007513.1:0-14683 GCA_001887855.2 Sclerospora graminicola | reverse complement strand
GATGTCCTTGAGTAACCTATGAACAGCTGCCTAAATTAGAGGGGGGCCGGGTCCTGGTTTTGCAAGGGGTCCTGGATCTGAACGTTTACACTGATTTGGGTCACAGTATTGTACCGGTACAGTATACATGTATCCATGGCGCGCACTCGCCTCCACTAGCACATCAGCTCCGATCTCCTTCACTCGACTAAAGTTCAAGCTCGTCAGACGACGATCTAGGCGGGCAAAGTTCTCCGATTATTGTGGGAATGTAACAAAAAAAGGTTGGGTACACCCCCTATACCATACACATGGTACAATGTACCGTACTGAAGCCAGGACCTTCAGAATCTAATCTTCTTACACTGCCCTGTACTTTTTTGCCCTTCATGTGAATGCCTGGTACAAGTAAGCACCAAGAAATTAGCCAGATGTAGGTCAATGCAGAGGCTAGTAAGACTCACTGTGAAAATAGCTCGTGTCAGAGAAGATATTGGCAGCTTTTGTGACGACACCTGCTCATTTTTTCTTAGCTTACCGGTAGTTATACAATACTTACATTTTTGATTAGGTTGTACCCATAGAAAAGTTCACCTCTGTTTGAGATACTATTGCTTTTTATTTGGGTAAATACTTAAGTAACGATTATAACTGTTGACGATCGAATCGAAGACGATCACGAGAAGAAATTGTTTGAGGGATCCAGACGATGATGCCGAGCGCTAAGTTTCAATCTAATTTCCGTCCCTTTGGCGTACGTCGCAATGCTGAGCCTTTGTCAGCACCATATTTTTCAAATGCGCGAGTCCATTGGACGCTTCATTCGAAAAACGCATCGTCAACAACAGAATTTCTCGTTTTTCAGCTGTCATCCACGCCGGGAATCACATGACAATCATTTACTGTACACAGTAGCCAGACATCCACAGCTGGACTCCTCAATGTGACACATCTCTGGATAGGACTACCTTTGGCGCGTCAGAGACGGTCTCCGTCGATCTTACGCGCTGTCCCCCAAAAAGTCGGCAATCTTCGCAATACCGTGCGAGGTCACACGAAGGTTTGCTGGCTTACTATCACGGGGCGTAACGTTTGCAATGCCGATACTCAAGTCCAATGAAAAGAACAGTTGGCTACACTCAAGCGACGCATCAGCTCGACTCGTAGCTTGTTTTGTTGAAGTTTCGTCGGCGTTGAGAGATGTCAAACACGATGTCTATCTGCCTTTTACAGAATTTGGACATGTCGAACAGGAATGGTCATGACCGCTTTTTTATCCAAAGGCCGGTTCATATCCAACTTCAAAGATCAGTTTGACTCCAACCAATCCTTTCGTTGTCATGTCGCTTGTCCGGATCGCGAGGAGATCATCCTGCACATCCATTCAGTCAAGTCGCCGAGCACAGCAAGCACCTTTTCTAGTGCCGCCACCGGCACCGCCGACTCTTTTTCAGATACAGCCGGTGGCTCATAAATTTTCAGATAGGAGCAAAGCACTTCTTCTTGTATTCATAGATGGTGATAACTTCCTCGAACATGCACGCGCAAGAGAGCACTTTTGACTCACCCATCATCTGTCATTGTCGCCTGTCCTATCCCAGCGCCTTGACCTGGTAAAACCGGTACGGTCTAATCAATGTTGAGGTTTCGGCCAAATAGAAAAGCCTCATGTTGTTGACTCGAGTCCCATCCTACACTGCATCAACAAAAGCTCCGTACATTTCTCCACTGACTTGTTCAGTTTCCAGTTCTTAGTCTTCAAGTCATAACTCAATTTGCTCAACAACTCCAAACCCAAGAACCACTAGTATGCGTGTCGACTTGCTCGTTCTCTTCACTTCGTGTGCCTCCTCGTATGTGCCAGCGATGCTTCAAACGTCAGAGGCAGCAACCCAATCACACCGCGTGACATGTCAGCTATTGTCCAGCCGGTATCCGAAAGCCAGCGAGGCATTCCTGAGAAGAGACTGCTACGAACGAACAAGTCAAAAACCAACGAAGAGAGGACGCCGACCGATGCCGTCCTCAAGACTTTGGGTTTGAAACTCACTGGGGACAAGGCCGTGGAAAACATTATGAAAAGTATAGGTCCTAACCGTCCAACTCCTTCCAACTTCTTTGGAAGCAAACAATTTCCAGTAATGGTATCTCATTTCAAGGACAGACCAGAAGAATTCATGACGGCACTGCTAAATTGTAAATTCGAAGATAAACCTTTGGCATTGGAGATTTACAGGGCGAAAAAATCCGGCACAATTAGCGAGGAATTTGCCAACGCACTGATGAATGAGCTGTCCGAGACATATGCCGTTGCAATGGTTAGAGCAGAGCCAGTCAGCCGTGTTTACCAGATTCTGATGGGGACCGAAGATCCAATGAAACCGTTCACTATGGACATCGACGAGATCCTAGCACTGGAAGACTTTATCAAGTTTCGTGTTGCTAGTCAAACGAACAAAGAGCGTGGAGAAAACGTAGCGACTATGCTGATTTCTTCGATGGAAAAAGGTGTAAAGGGGAGAGAAGTAAGTAGTAGTAAACTTGTATCGATGATAGCTGCACATCGTTCGAAACCTGGAGCAATGCTGCTTGAGAAGACGCTGTTTGAGCATTTACGGTCGGAAGACGAAAAGAAGTTCAAAGGAGCCGTCAAACGATTGTCTGATTATGCCTACATGGACCGCCTGGGGGTCAACCTTTTGATCAGCGAACAGTTGAACATGCTGGACAGGTTCAATATGGGGTCACCGGGAACAACTTTTAAGTCTGATGCGTCGTCAAAAGTCAAGACATTGAGGAATCTATTCGGAAACGACAAGGGCGTCGCCGATTTTCTTTCAAAGGCAGAGAAGGAGGGGACTGAAGAAGTCAAAAAAGCTGCCACGGAGTTGAAGGCAGAGTTTTCGAGTCAAAGAGCAATCTAGTGAATGATCACGAACCCATTCCGCACAACTCATGAGCGGAATGGTTTCTTGATCGCCCATCAGTGTGATGTGCTGTGGAGTTTGTGGGCCAATTTCACGAATGGGATCGTTAAGAACGCGAAAGATTGTAGGAGGTTAGAATTGTAGTTCGTTAGCAGCATCTGCAAAACAAACACTAATACACCTTCCACTTCATTAACGTCCTTGTTCTTGTCACTATTTTGTCGATTAAAGCTGCATCGCGATGACACTTCCAGCAAGTTTCCGAAGATTCCGTAAAAGTGTCCTTAGCATCGAGGCGCTAAAAAACAAACAAGAGTTAAAACTAAAAGCCCAGTCTAGCCATCGAGTACACCCAAGGTCAAAGTCCACAAGTTCTTACATCAATATCGCCCATGTTTCATCCATCAAAGAGTGAGGACTCGATGATGATGACAAGACAACTTTGCTCAGCCGCTCTTGCAACAAAGTGGTGTGTTTCCTTCTCTCGGAGACGTTATTGTTCCCTTCGAAAACTGCTGTTGGAACCAGCAATTATCGACAAACTTCCAACACAATCCCTTCCCGTATGCTACAGCAACGGTGAGACATGGTATACACACGAGATGAAAAGGTTACGTTACACCGAACAGAAGACATTCACTGGCATGGTGACCAGCGCCAAAAATGCCGCTGCTCGAGCTCAACCGCTACCTCTCCATTGTATTCAAGAATGAAACGAGACCTTGTGACGAGATCCAATTCTACACTGGACGTGTAAAACAACATCTTTTCTTCTTTCCCATAAATAAAAGCTGTAACTGGGCCTTGACCAGTTAAGATTTCGAGGTCTTTAGGGCCCGATTCTCTTCATTCCCTTTACGTTCACCACTGCTTAGCAATGTTGGCGCAAAATCACACAATGTTGGTTTCTTTGGGGATTCTTGAGGTGGTCTACGACGTGAAAAGGACATGCTCGATTTCATCCTGAGCCAGCAAGTGATAGAGAGTATCAAAGCCCTCGGCAGTCCTACTGTCTCAAAGTCGACATTGAGTATCATATCTTCTCACATTCTTTACGCTCCAGACTGTGCTCAAAGCCAAACTCAACTACAATGCAAGAAGCCATGAGTCGAAGACAGTCACCGACTCGTTGACGTTCCAGGCCGTTTATGTTGGAATTTGAAGGCATGTTTTGTTTGAAAATTCCCAGGTTAAGCAAAACAGCGTGGACCACTGCATATGAATTTTAGGTTACAAAGTACGATTCTGAACTTAATAACTTAAAAATATATTATTACTGTATCTAGTTTTACCTTTACGGACTTACGAGCGGTCACTGCTGGTGACGGTGCGGACTAGGGCACCTCTCAAGTCTACAAGACTAAGCCAAGTACTTAGGCGGAAAAACAGGCGTGGCTACAGTTTCTAACCGGACTGCAGACACCTGGCGCTACATTGTTGGTGCCAGCCGTTCAAGCAAAGTCTACTTTCCTACAGGTTATGAGCCCAAGAAATTACGGGCTCTAACCGCACATTTATGTTACTGGAAGTGACTAAGGTCGAATTTTCTCGTCACAGTTTTCTTGTTTTCGTTTGATTACTCTCGTTTCTCGTGTGAATTTTGGCATTTACGACACGGGTTTTTATCTTCTCGTTTTAAGTTCTCGTTCTTGTGGAAATAATGGATGATGAAAAAGCCGAAAAGGCGGAAACAAACATGGAGGTCATTTTAGAGTACCTTCAAGCGCATGGACCGCCGCCTCGAGGCAGTTGAAAAGGCGCGGTCGCAAGGGTCAGCTCCCAGTACGTCGCCAGGGTCCAATAAGGGATCTGAGTACGCGAGTGCGTTTAGGGACACCCTAAAAAACCACGGGCCGTTCGGCATGAAGATTACCCTGAACGACCTCGGTGGTGAAGACGGTATTGGGCGCGGGGGTGGTTTGAGAGGCAACGAAGAGGCCCCACCACCAATTCAAGCGCCGGGATTTAATATACCGGGGATGGCGGCCGGAATAGGAGTGCCTGGAGTGGCAGCCGGCATGGGTGCGCCTGGCAATTTAGGCGGCAACCCAATGGCAAACGTAAACGGAATTAAAATTCCGAGGTTAAGCGTACAGAATTTTTCTGGAGTCGAAATATTAATGGACGTATTTGTTCATTGAAGCCGTCGAAGTGGCGGAAATCGCTTCCGGTTTCGTGTGGAACGAGCGATTGAAGGTAAACAAGTTGGGAGACCGGAAAGCTGTAGGCGCTTAAGTACTTTCAAGCAAACATTGGCACCTGGTGGCAAGTGTCACCAGGCTTGTATTTCGTATTGGAGCAAATGTTGAACGCCTTTAAGGTGAAAATTTCTCACTACCAAGCAGCCCAACTTTTCGCTGCGGAAAAGGACCCCAGAAGGTCCTGGACCGAACTTTTTTTATGCCTGGTCGCGCTAGCTCGCGAGAGCGATTCCAGCGAGCGACTAATTGTCAAAAATATCGTGAAATTTGCAGCCCCAAGGTTAAAAATTGCGTTGATGGTCCAATATAATCCGCACAGGAGGACTATCTTCAACACGCGCAGGAATTAATTTCCTGGGCGCAAGAATTGGACGATGAGTCCCATAAATTCAAGCGTCAGAATTTTGGAAGACTTGCAGTTAATTCCGCGGACGAGCAGAACGGAAAACGCGTGTGGTGTCGAAGGGCATATTAAGCGAAACTGTCCCCAACAAGAACCCAAGAGAGGACACAAAAGGAGTGAAAGACGGGGGCGACAAGGCCCAAAAGACTCAGAGAAACGTTTCGCGCTGTCCACAAGTGGATATACAGCGCAAGGCGTTGAAAAGGAAGTTTTCATAGACAACCTATGGATTGTGGACAGTGGAGCAAGTCGGCATTTGATATCCGACGAAGGGCTCCTGGAGAACGCGCGAGAATGCAGCCAGAGTGACGCACTGACGCTCCCAGATGGAGGGACGCTACAGGTGACCAAGGTTGGTCAGGTCACGCTGTGCGGAAGTGAAATTTCTGGAAGAAACACAAAAATTACGCTTGCGGAGGTTTTCTTTGCGCCAAAGTTGGCAAAGAACCTCATATCACTAGGATGTTTACGCAAGAAAGGGTGTATCTTAAGGGATAATGGCAAAAAATGGAACTAGCTTTTTGAAACCAAGTTTTATTTGATGTTGAAGTGTACGGTTCTGTGTTTGTGGCCTATCTGCGTGCAAACAGACCCCTTGACTGCGGCAAGACATTTTCTTATATGGTCATGAATGCAGCCCAAGCGGATGTAGGGGATGAAGTGAAAGAAGGCATCCTTCATTTTCATGTGCGGCTCGGGCATCTATCCTACGATGCAGTCGAAAAATTGGCTCGAGACCCGAGGTCAGGCATCAAAATTACGGACTATTCACGTCCTAATGGCCTGACCTTCGCGGAGGGCAAGGCCACAAGTCAAAACAGTCCAAGAAAGATTCTGGAAGAAATGCGCCTATTGATCGCGTGGGTGGGGTAATATGCAGCGATTTGAAAGGCCCAATAACCGCACGCGATCGGCGTGGAAACAGATTTCTTGTAGTCTTCGTGGGCCACTACAGCAACTACGTGCGCGTTTTTGCGGCACGGATGGTGCCGCAAAGATGTTCGAACACTTTCTGTGCTGGTTCGAAAAGGAATTCGATTGTCGCATCCACGTCTTGCATACAGACGGTGGAGAAGAGTACCGAAACGTGGACCTGTTTTGTAAGCAGACGGGTGTGCGGCGGCAGATTACTGAGGCCGGCACACCAGCGTCAAACGGCAAAGCTGAAAGGATGAACCGGACCATTTTTATCATGGTCTGGTGCATGATCTTTGGATCGGGTGTGCCCTTAACTTTCTGGACGGAGGCGGCGGAGTATGCCAGGTACATACTCAACCGCAGTCCGACCAGGTCAAATCCTGGAAGGCACCCCGATCCAGATGCTAACAAACATGCCAACGAACATTGAGACATTGTGGTTTTCGGATCCCTGTGCATGGTATACAGGGATCCGCATTCGAAGCGACTCGCGAAGCACGCGGAGAGGGCCCTAATTTTGGGCAAAAATGACGAAACAAAAGGGTATAAAGTTTTGTTATTAAAGGATCGTGTCGTGACGACCACTAGGCATGTCACGCAGATCGATACCCCGAGCGAAGCTGCAAACGAGCAGATCGCGAAACTACTGGACGACCCTGAAGGAGAAGCATCTGTACACGAAGCGCGAGCAAAAACCGCAAAATCCAAGCGAAATGCGTCCCCAGAGCGCGCCGGAGAACGCGAACAGGGTGAAACAAGGAAGTCAGGCCGCAGGGTGAAGGTAACACCGAAGGCGGCAGCGCTCGCGAAGCTCAAGCAAAAAGGAAAAACAAGGAAAAAACATGAAGACCGGGAAGGCACTTCGGAAGGAGATAAAACCGAAGGTGCACCGGCAGGACAAGAACCGAGCGTACAGACCTCGGAAAGTATGCGTGAAGAGGAAGAAAATCTGCTGTGTGCGTTTGCGGTCGTCGAGTCGGGTGCGCATGAAAACTGTGCAGCGGCGTCGGAAACCCGACCCGACGAGTTATTTCGAGGCTCATAAGGGCAAACTGTCGAGTGAGTGGGAGGAGGCAGAAGATGCCGAGTTACAATCCCTACAAAAATTGGACACATAGAAAATTGTGCGGAAAAGGGATGACAAAAAAACCTTGCCCACGAAGTGGGTGTACAAGACCAAGTTGAAAGCTGATGGAACTGTTGTGCGCCGTAAGTCTCGGCTCGTAGCCCGGGGTGACCGGCAAATTTTCGGCGAGGATTATCTTTTCACGTTTCCAACGGTGATGGATTTGAACAACGTAAAAATGATTTTGATTATGGCCATCATCTGGAAGGTGCCTGCACGGCACGGTGATATGCCTAGCGCTTATCCGAAGGCTTCTACGGAAGAAACTACGAGATACACTTAAAGAAAGGTGCCACAAGGAATTGAGATATCGGGAGAAAAGCTCGAACAACTAGGCGCAAGGACGGAAAGTGATGTGGTTATAAAATCGGAGAGGAACCTCTACGGGTTAAAGCAAGCAGGGCGTCTCTGGTACGAGTTACTGAGAGACACCCTTGTGGAATTAAAATTCATGCAGTGTCTTACTGACACCTGCATTTTTATTCGAACTGATGACAGTGGTTCGGTCCTAGTGGGAGTCTATGTTGACGACCTACTAGTGACCGCCACTGATGAAAAAACTTGTTGAGAATTTTTTTCAAAGAAATGGCTATTCTGGAGCTAAAAGACCTTGGAGAGGTCGAAATTTATTTGGATATGCGGATCGGAGGAGATCCCGAGGGTGGATATTGGATCGACCAAGAACTCACGATTGATGAGATGCTAGACAAGCATGGCCTCAAGGATGCGAACATCGTGAGAACCCCAGTTATGGAGGATGAGGTCCCAGAAAATTTGGATTCACGACTAGCAACGATTAAGGATGGAAAAACCCCTACGATCAGGGAATTTCAATCGTTAGTTGGCAGCCTACTTTGGATCTCACGGTGTTCGCGTCCCGACATTGCGTTTGCAGTGCACAAGGTGACGAGGCGAACACATGCGCCAACATTTTTCGACTTTAAAATGGCGATCCGAGTTGAGGGATACCTTAAGGGTACGAAACCATTGAAGTTGAAACTGAAGCATGATGATGGTGAGGCTATGCCTGTGCGCATAGTTAGTTACAGTGATGCTGACTTCGCGGCCGATAAGGTCGACCGCAAAAGCATCAGTGCAAGTGTGATTTTCGTTAATGGTATTGTGGCAGGATGGAGTTGTAAAAAAGAAGGCGCAGTTGCACTTTCGACAGCCGAGGCAGAATTTGTGGCTGCCGCTGTCGGTGGAAAGCAGGCCCTGGGAATTAGGGAGTAGCTTGGCGAAATTGGTGTGAATTTGCGGGCTCCGATTGTCTTGAAGATAGACAATCAGGCTGCCATTAAACAATTGCTGAATGAAGCAAGTGCTGCCAGTACGAAGCACGTCGATGTGAAGCTCAAGTTCATTGAGGACTATACAAGAAAAAGGGAAATGAGGCCGGAGCACGTATCGAGTGCTGACATGGTGGCCGACCTTCTAACGAAAACGTTGAGTGATGCAAGGATATGAGAGTTACGTGATCGAATTGGATTGATTTAAGTTTTTTTCTATTGGTTTTTAACGGTTGTGACTGAAACTGATTGGCATCACTGCGCAGGATGATATGGAATGGAATTACGTACCTGTGGTGGTGTGCAAAATTGCATGTGGTTGCATGGAGGTCCCGAAGTTTTGGAAGGGGTGTTGGAATTCGAAGGCATGTTTTGGTGAAAATGAAATTCCAGGTTAGCAAAACAGCGTGGACCACTACATATGAATTTTAGTTTATAAAGGACGATTCTGAACTTAATAACATGAAAATATATTATTATCTTTTTTACCTTACGAACCTACGAGCGGTCACTGTTGGTGACGGTGCGGAGCAGAGCACCTCTCAAGTCTACAAGACTAAGTCAAGTACTTAGGCGGAAAAACAGGCGTGCTTACAGTTTCTAACCGGACTGTGCACCGGGCGCTACATTGTTGGTGTCAGCCGTCTAAGCAAAGTCTACTTTCCTACACAGTCCGCTTCCACAAGTCTTGCAACAGCCGTTCGCCGTAATCAAACGGGTGCATTTTTTCCCCTCAATGTTGACTCCACACTACAAAAAATAATACTACTGTACATTTTCACTTTGGATGAGGATATCTCTACTTTGGTTGCAAACCTTTCGTATTTTACGTATATTTTAATTACCTTATCCACTATGGTTGCAAACCTTTTCATTTAGACCTGTAAATAATGTACACCTTTTCTCTGGCAAAACTGGACTTTCTTGGCAGCAACGCAGGATTATGGGATTTATAGTCGCAAACAAAACAGGATTTTCTCTCTAGCAAAATAGTATTAAATTCGTACTTATTAAAAATAAACAAATCCAACAGTGCATACACTCTTAACAGGACCCAGCAGAAAGAAAGCCGAAGCACACACCAGCGGAGCACCAGCGCGTGCAGTTGCAAGATGTGCAGCTCGCAAAATAATTCATATCCGTACATTCATCTTTTTTACTGTAGTTATTTTTTACATGTATCTTTCCTGGTCGGTCCTGTGAAGTGGGCAGGATTGTTTTGGCGGATGAACAGGTTGGATTTGCTTATTTTTAATAAGTACGAATTTAATCCTATTTTGCTAGCGAGATAATCCTGTTTTGTTTGGGACCATAAATCCCATAATCCTGGGTTGCTTCCAAGAAAGTCCAGTTTTGCCCGAGAAAAGGTATAGATATCAAAAACTACAACATATCAATGGCAACACGCCCTTATTTGAAGCATGTTTTTGCCTGGTTACATTTTTCTGTTCACTCGTTTTTGTGACTGGTGCAGAGTTCACACTGGTAATGGGTCGCGGTTACTGGGAACAGCTAAATGGGCGCAAGTTGATTCACGCACCAGTCTCCCACTTCCAACACAACGGTTAAGTGCCACTGAGATGCCTTTAATTTACCGGGCCAGAGTGGAATCGGTTGTATACCAGGCATTTCTTAGGTAGACATCTAACTCTATTTTCCTTTATCTCTGATTATCGTGCTATATTGTGATATATGCTGCTTTTGCCATAAATATTTTTTGCCAGTACTGCCTGTTCCCAGCAACGATAGACACGCGATTGCAATAATCTCGTCATTGCATGTGTTGATGAATACTCAGCATTGCTTTGCCGATAACGAACAATTGCAGCTCGCAAAGCATGACAGTCTGAGCTCCTTAAGTTGAGTAATGTTTTGTGGGGATAAACTTGTATGTAACTAGTGCTCCGAGCAGAGAAACCATGGCGCTGAGGATTAATAGATACGAAACGCCGAATCGCGCCTCGATTAGGCCGAACGAAGCTGCCCCAAAAGCAGCGCCGAGTTTCCCGACTGCTGCGGCAATACCATCGAGCTCAACACGCACATCTTTCGCAAATATCTCTACTGGGAGACAAAAAGTTCCAACGTTCGGTCCGAAATTTGAAAAGAAAAAAGTGTGAGGGCGTACGTCCCGAGCAAGAACCTTCTATAATTCAGTAGTTATTCGTAAAAGAGTCCAAGAGACAGAAACAGCAAAGCCATGATGACAAAACCCACGATCTGAATCGTCTTGAAACTTAGCTTGCCAACAATTAATACGATGAGCAGATTGCCAGGCAGGGCGATTGCTGCTACAATCAACGAGCATAGAGCAACATCTGCAAAGTGGCGTTTATCAAAATCGTAGGTATCTTGTAAAATTATTGGCGTGAAAATAACATTCCCGCAAAACGTGACGTCAAAGAGAAACCAGCTTGCACAAGCACCAAACAATTTGGATTTTAGCGGAATATCGTGCAGTTTATCCCACAAGTTGGATCTACAGGACCCCTCCATATCTTTCCTCCTCAGCTCAATACGTGGAGTTCCCGGCAATGATGACTCCTCCTTGATCCGAAAGGCTCGTTGTAGCACAAAGAAGCAAGAAGCAGCAGTAATGTCCACCCAATCACTCGCTCGAGGTTCATCGCTAGCATAAAATAGGCCATGAGCGGTGCAAGTAGCTGGCCAACACCTTGAAAGCTAAACACAGCCGCCACAACTCTACTTTTCTTCAGCTCATTGTCATCGCTTGCAGATTCTACGGCTGAAGCCGCCGACAATGGGTAAACTCCTCCTACTCTGACACCTAATACGAATCGACACGCAGCTAAGATATGATAAACGGAATTTGTACCCCACGGTAGAATCCCACTTGCTTCACCCCCCAAAATGGACAACAACAAGGTACAAACCATTCCTTTTTTACGTCCCAAGACTGCTTCCACGTAGCCAAAAATGAGCTGGCCTACGATGGCCCCCGCTAATGAACACGAATCGAGCGTCGACCGCAATTCCGGACTCGAGTCGGGGTACGATCGCTGTAATATCCTCAACGTAGTTGGGATGACCGAAATAATAGGCAAGAGAACCATTGGATATCGCAGACTTTTCCCACTCTGTTGTGGTTCGGATGGAACACGCGTAACCTCCTTGTGTCGATTTGTAGCGTACTCAACCTCGTGGCTGGTTTTCGAAAGATGGCAAAGAAGTTTGTGGCATTGGTGCCTTCTCGGTTCTGCACACGAGCGTCGGGCTGCTAGGTCTTGTAGGTCTTGACCGGATGCTCTCGTTCCCAAAATGCCATACTTTGTAGTCAACAATTCGCTTGCTCCCTTGCGCTAATAATCAACCCTAAAATAATATCTAATCGTAGTGACATGCCTTCTATTTGGGTTATGTCTTGAATTTAGATATCAATGGGAGGAATTATATAATATAATTGGATTTTGTGTGCTTTTCTGTTTTGTAATTGGATACAGACAATCCAATTATAACTAGATCCTAGTTCGCATACCGATGTTATACTGGCTATTAGCAGGAAAAGTAGGTACAGGCAGTACCGAGTTTGTCTCGGTTGGTGTCTTGAATAAGTGACTGATGTTTGCAGTTCTCGATGTTTAAAATAATGTTCACCCATATTTCTCAGAAACGTACCGCTAAACCGTGAACCGATCAAGGTCTACTTCATTGTCCAAAGGTTGGTATGACAAATCCAACAGCTGACTGATCTCCATGCTATAACCTCTAGAATTGCAGCGAAAGTATAATTAAGGATATGATGCGTAACCTCTTTAAGTTAAACTGTACATCGTGAAGGGTTTCAACAAAATGGCTCTGAACGAAAGTGCTTCTACAGAATATGGAAGACGAAGGCCTCAAGCAATATGCATCGTTAATATCAGTCATGTTTACGCTGGGCATACGTAACGAACGTGGTATTGCACTGGATTCGTCCATGATACCCATCAGGAAAAAATGTTTGGAGGTGCTAAAGGCTCAATGTAGATGTAGCGTTTGATTAAAGCTCCATACAATATGTCGACTTAATTCCAGAACTACATTTTTTGGCAGGCATTTATTGTCCAGTTTTCTGTAGAAGTAGCATCTCGCGGTATAACGTGATTGGAAACCTTCCGTAATCATGTTGCCATTTTCAGAGAGAACGACAAGGTTCATCTTAAAAATTCAACCAGTTTTCTGTCTAATGCAAATAATCACTTTTGTACTGCATGTACCTGCTTTAGTCGTTTACCGACTATGAATCTAGTTGTAATTGGATTGGCTGTATCCAATTGCAAAACAAAAAAAAAACACCAACAATCCAATTATATTATATAATTCCTCTATCAATGGCAACACGCCCTTATTTGGAGCACCAAAATGACGGTTACGCGTGGCCTTTGATATCTAGAATGGAGTAGCAAAAGTATTAAACGCTGTAAAATACGACAAAGTAAGTACCGTAATGGACATGTCACAAATATCAAACTTGTTACAAGTAGCATCCCTATATTTGGATCATTTTTGAGTTCACTCAATAAAGTACGGATTATCGTTTTAGAGAGGAGATCAATTATGACCGTGCATTTAAAAAACTTTTGGAATATTCCCTAGTAAATTTGGTCGTTTGAAAATTACAATACTACTCATTATGTGTGTTGAGAGGTTATGAAAGTGAACTTGTCTTAAGTAACAGTCTCTTATTGAGGTGGTTTCTACTGCACTGTGTTATCTATAACATGTCTATTACGGTATTTTACAATCTCGATTTGTAGTATTTTTGTACATGTAGGGGCTATTCCGTACCATGCTTTTTACCCCAGGATCGTGGAAATTTTTCATTTGCCTTTTATTGGTCATAATAAAAATTGTTACAAAATGTCTTTTTAGACATTCGCGCCAGCCATTTTAGACTTTGACCGTTTTTGCCGATAATGGCGCTACTGACGCGAAGACGTGAGAATGAAGCTAGTGGACAGACCGAGGTAGCAAAGAAGCAGAAATTGGCTACAGCGGAAGGAACTAAATATATCAACAAGAAACGAGGCCTTTTATTCTCGTCATGTGGCATTACGACGCGTTATCGGCACTTGATGCATGACTTTCGCAAGCTATTGCCACATCACAAGCGCGAGGTTAAATTGGACGCGAAAGACACGCTGCATAGTGTGAACGAGATTGCAGAAATCAAGGGATGCAATACAGCACTCTTCTTGGAAGCTCACAAGCATCAGGACCTCTATATGTGGATCAGTCGCGTCGGCAGGGGCCCTAGCGTCACGTTCCTCGTACAAAATGGTGCGTAGAGTCGTCCAAGTTGTTTCATATTTTAAAATACTAATTGACTCGTTTTTATGCTAATTTTTCTACTATTTAGTGCATACGATGGATGAGCTCAAGATGACGGACAATGCACTTGCAGGCTCAAGGCCACTATTGACGTTTGACAAGGCTTTTGATGACGCACCCTCTTCAAATGATTAAGAAACTCTTTAAGCAAGTGTGGGGGACACCCAAAAATCATCCAAAGAGCAAACCATTTATTGACCGAGTGATGACTTTTTACTATGCTGATAACAAAATCTGGTGCCGTAATCACCAGTTGGCCGACGACGCAGACACAAAAAAGCAGAGCAAGCAGCGCTGCATCGTGGCGAAGATCTCTTGCAACTCATTGGAATCGGTCTACGGTTTGTGCTCGCGCTGATTCCGATTTTTGACGGTAGTTTTGGCGGCCAAACGCTATACCAAAACGATCGCTATGTGTCTCCAAACGAAACTCGACACGATGCAAAAGATGATAAACGTCATCGCTATGTATCTTGTAAATGGCGGAAGAGGAGCGCAAGGAGCGTATT
>MIQA02007512.1:0-32548 GCA_001887855.2 Sclerospora graminicola | reverse complement strand
TTCACGAACTTCTTCCAGCTCAAGGCTGGAAGGGCCATCACCTCTGAACTTAAGTTCGGAGGGTTGTCAAGTGTGAGAGATTGAGTAGCTAATCCAGTCTCTGTCTGCGTCAAGACGTTGAGCGTCTCGACGGACACAGCTGCGAGATCAGACACACTCGTCTGATCTGTTGCACGGTGATCATCACTCGTGCACTAGGCCTTCTCTTCATGGTGACCAACGGGTGTTTCCCACCGTGAGTAAATTCTCTGCACCACGACCGTCATCGGTCGTGGTTGCTTCATCACGGGGGTGTTTGTCACCCGTGTTGCACACATTACTGACACGCAACGACTCGTTCGTTGCGTGTGTAAGTCCCTCTGGACTTTGATCAGCGGGTGTACCATCCGCTGATAGTGTCAGATCAGACTTGGTGGTGCAATCGCTACCCACCAAACGGTCTGACTCTGCGGTTGTATCGTTAGATACAGCCGGATTACTCACAGGGTGATCAGATCCTGTGAGACCGCCGCAGTCGATCGACAGGTTAACCCAGTCGATCGTTGGTTGATGCTTGGACATCCAAGAGATGCCCAAAATAACATCGAACTTATCGTCAAGATCGAGGACGATGTATTCGTCCTCGAACGACAGTTCGTCTAGCTCGAAGCGTGTGCGAACCACACGCTTTGGTATAGTCACGGTTGCACCTGTTGCTAACCGGACTGACAACATACTCCGTGGAGATTCAATCTCCACGAAATTCAACGACGTTAGAAGCTCAGTTCTAACGGAATTGTTTGACGCTCCTGTGTCAAACAGAGCACGCATGGGGACATCGTTTCCATGCGGCTTATAAGTACAGGGTGATGATAGGTTTCTCTTCACCCTGCACATGCTGACAGGACATAGTCCCGTCTGGGGCTATTATCCTCGCATGCCCGAAGGTGAGCTTCAGCTCAGCTTTCAATTCCTGATACGTCAGGAACGCAGATTCATCAGTGGATCTGCGGCTCATTGCCCATGCCCTGGCACGACCGCCCAGGCATGTGGTGGCAAAATTAGCTTGTGAACGCGGGTCCACAACCTTTGCGCAGAGATGGCATCTTCCACCTCTGCGAACCATCTACGAAGGGGTTCACCCCCTTCGCCAGTAAGGGCGGAATCCGCGCCTTTACTACTTCAACGCTAGCTGTTGGCGTTGTTGGTGGCGACAATAGCATTACGGAACTGTGGTGTAGTCACTCTCAGAAAGTCTTCCTGAGATGCGAACACTCACGGGGGGACCAGATGACTGACTGTCGGAGGGGGTACTCCGTCCAACCGAGTCATGATCGGATCCGGCATCCGGCCGGCTGGACCGGTCACTTCCATTACCTTGGTCGTGACGACTTGGATGATCCATGTTAAAAGCTCACCTTGTGTACCCGTCAGTACTGGCGGTTGCGCTCTCTTGATAGACCCTAGGGCGAAAAGTGTAAAGTCCGTCGAATAAGGAGACGAGGGTTAGGACTAGGGGTAGCTCCTGGGCGGAAATCTTCACCGGGGAGCTCGATTGGCAATATACTTGAAGTTTGTATACTGCGACGGCTGGACCGAGAATAATCGATCGGCCAGCTAAACCAATAACAATAAAGGGGTAAATCCAAACGTGTACGTAAAGGGGAATCGAAATATAACTCCACAATCTTCCACAGTAGGCCAAAACGTTACCACACTTTCCAATACTTGATATAACCGTGTTCAAAACACGGGCGACTTGAGGTGAGTATACGCAGCGCCGCGACTCCCGGTCGGGGACCTCCGGTGGGTTACTTTAACCTTCCCTGGGCAAACCAATAGCAGCTAGAGGGGACCTTGTTAGCCCTCCGCTGTGAACCAATGAAAGCGACTTGTGTCTAAGAAAGCGAAACGTATACTGATTTTTATCCCTATGTCCAATACTCCCTTTTGTGTAACCTACCCCAAATAGCCCGGCTGGACAGTTATGTTTCTTGCCTGAAGTGGCCCGGTTAACTCCGATCGGATGCTCTTTTGTGTACCGGCCCGGCCGGTACACCAACCCCAGCTGGTACCAACCCGGACGGTACACCAAACCTAGCTGTACCATCCCGGCCGGTACACTGAACCCAGCCGGATCGGCCGGATGGCCATCCACCTACGTTCACTCGACCGCTGGCGTTAGCACTTCTTTGGCAGATCCACGTCCGACCCTGGTGCCTCCTCCATCCTCTAAGAAACTCAACCTCCTTCATGACCCTTCGCCCATACCTTCCGACCAATACGCCCTTCGGCTGTCCACTATCCGAGGTCATCCGGTTCGCCTGGTCCGCTAGCCCAACTACCCACGTCTCGACCATACCCATCTGGCCCGATTCCAGGCCTGGCACCGTCCTGCCGCTAGTAGATACGCTCGGCGACTGCCATCCGGCCTCTATGTCCTTGGTCTGCATTTTCCGCCAATCAGAAGGCACCCTCGGGAAAGTACTTCACACCCTCCCCTTAATTAATTCACAGGTCACTTTACCACATAATAGACCTCATTATTAAAAACCGAGTGGTTTCTGTAAACCGAATTTATGATCAAACTGAAGGTTATATTTCATTCATTGACAAAAATCTGTGTGAACGAAACCCTTCCAAGGAGACACAGCGATAATGAATTTACCGAGAAGCTGATAAAAAAAAACACCCTTTACTTTTACATATAAAAATATATCAATTTAAAAGGTATATACATCACTAGAAATAATACATGTATAAGGAGTACGGTACTTCTGGTCCTCGACATTCGGAGCTGCCACGGTAGCAGCAATCGTAGCGGTCATATCCATAGCTGACTTGGTCGTCGCATCTGGCGTCGTCTCCGTTTACCATATCAACGATCCAGTGTATGGGACCTGTCGGTTTAAAGGCATTGAGAAGTCAAGCGACAACTTTAAGTTCTATACATCTGTGTCCTGTTAAGACTTCAAGCTAGATGATGGTTGTATTACGATTAAGCGCAATGATAAGGTGGCCAAAACCACGTCGACAGGGGATGGTGCCAGAGGAAATTTGGAGTCGACGTCTAATGGTGCCATCATCGGCGCTATTTGCGGTGGTATTGCTGCACTATTGATCATAATTTTCATCCGCTTGCATCCAAGGACGTGAATGAGCTGGAAACGACCCAAAAAAACCAGTCACTCTCGCCTAACGCAAAGCCTAAAGCGTTGCCTGCTGCGACCTACAACATTAACCTATCGGACCACAGCGATCCCCAGCCGCCGGCATCACCAACAGTCGACTACGCTGAGTCATTTTCGCCCGCTACCAGTGGCTCGAAATTGAGCAGTATGATTTCGCACACTCCATCGCCCGGCCCAAAGAAATATGCAGCTGCTTCAAACTCTTCGCCATCGTCGGACCACCCGTCGGTTGTATCTGCGCCGTCTTCTCAAAGTTCGTTCGCAGAGCATTTTTCTTCGCCAGAACCTGCTTATCTGCTCCGACTTTTTCCTATAGAAACGGCGCGGTCACAAGCCCTCGTCGCGTGGACATATCCAACGTCAGGACCACCCCCATGGTATCTTCTCCTGTGGTACCTACCTAATCAATCATCGCGCATTGGATTCCACGACAATGACGTTGAAGAGGAGCGCTCAAGCTTTGATATCGATGACATGCGTGAATCGGGCGTGTAATGGCAATGGAGAACGCGCGGCGCAGGATCCGTTTGTGCCATACAGTACAGCTGATCCGTATGCCAACACGGTGACATCTCCTCAAGTAACATTCGAGCCACGAGCTTACGTCGCTCATGCACCGATCGAAACTCAGTATAAGATCATGCCGGTACAGCAATAATTCAGTGATTTCTGATGCGGACATCTCCGGCTTACGCAATTGATCATAACCAATTTATCTAGTCTACTAATACCGTATGTGTAATTATGCAACTATGTTGACTTCAAAGCTATTTGGCTGGTAGAGACCGTCTTTATTTTATAGGAGAGTTAATTAGTCAGCATCTTTTGAAAGTCGAATATTGAAGCTCTCTATTTAGTTGCTCAGTCTTTGATCAGAATCTTTCTCTCTTATCACATAGTCAGTTTAAAACTTTTTACCCTACTAAAACTCCTGTTTATATCGATATTTGAGTTGTTGGTCTATCTCTGATCTAGTGGTCTAATGGTCCCCAATACAGTCTGGTAGATAGCGATGAAACCACCAGGTCTGATCTGACACTAGGAACATCCGCTGATAGGACTCCAGTGGGACAATAGAAGAGTCATTGCAATTTGAAGATGTAAGCAACACGGTCGACAAAGACCCCTGTGTTGAATTGTTTACGACTGACGACGGTCGTCGTGTGAAAGATTTATGCGCGGTGGGAAGTACCCACCGTAAGAACGAAAGGGTGAAAATGATTCCCATGTTGAAGAACTCACGACTGAGAGCAGTCGTGAGGAACCAGATATTATGGTCGGCAGGGGCCACCATGACGAAGAGGCCTTTCGCACGAGTGATAACGATCACCGTGTCGCCGAACATGCAACAGATCCGACGAGTGCGTCTGATCATGAAGATGAATCGACGCAGACAGAGACTGGATTAGCTACCCAGTCTCTCACACTCGACAATCCCGACGCAAAACCCACAATCTCTCCAAGGTTTGGTTTCTTATTCGTAAGTACTTCGATTGGCAATATCCGCCGTGAGTTTGTGGATGTCGGACTTCTATTCAGGATGTACAACGCATATTCTACTGCGTCACCCAAGAAAGATAAGTTTATAACACTGGCGAACAGCATGCATCTCGCCATATTCACAATTGTGCGGTGCATGCGTTCCGCCTTCCCATTACTCGCTTGGTTTCCTGCTTCACTCATCTGTCCCCCCACTCCAGTACTCCGGTAAAAATAATATACTCAGCTCCACTATCCGTTCGCAATATATGAACCTTGCAATTGAACGTTTTTCAAAAAAATGTTCAAACTTCTTGGCAGCCATGTCCTTCGTCTTAGCCAGGAATACTCGCACGTAATTACTTTTATGATCGATGCAATTTACCATATATCTGTTTCCCAAGCGATTTCTCGGGGTAATCGGACCTTTTCGGTCCGAACACACCACACCACCCACCGTATCAATCGGCGATTGATCTCCCGAATCCACCCTTGCTTGCGAATCCTTGGTCTGTTTACCTTGTGCGCAGGTCAAGCAGTTTTGCCTGCGCGTATCTTTGAGCTCTATTCCATAACTCGGGTCCTTGGCAAGCCGCTCGATAACATCGTAACTTAGATGACCTATCCTGACGTGAAAGGGCATTAGTGATCTACGTTGTACATCGTTATTCTCCACGATTATTTTTTCACTTCTTTCAATCACAGACATGACCACATCTCCAAACTTCTTCTTTGGTACGTCTACTCGCACTCCGATAGTCAACACTTTGCTGACCTTTTCCACTTCAAAAATGCTTTCGCCTGTCTTCTGGTGCACTATAACCTTGCAATCTTTCATGCAAGCTAATTCACATCCCTTCTCCTCGAGAATTCCATAGGAGAGGACATTACGTGACAAATTCTCCACAAAAAACACGTTTTCAGCTTTGATGAGTTTTTCATCATTTCCACACTTCACAAAGATCTTGATGCTTCCTATCTTAGTAATCTTCAATTCCTTCCCGTCCGCTTGGAAACACACTTCCGACACATGTTACTTGTCTTTCAAAAAACTCAAGTTGTTCGTGAGGTGCATACTGGCTCCACTATCCAGGCTCCACTTTTCCTTTTCAATGTTGCGTCGTAATAATCACCGAAAACGCTTGCTTTTTTTAAAATATGGCCATGTACAGACGATGCGCCTCTTCCGGCTCAACCGAAATCTTAGCGCCAAATTTGCACAGAGGGAACCCACTAGGAAAAGATTTGCCTTGTCGTTCTCATGTTCCAACAACGTTCAGCATCCGCGTTCTTTGCGTCTTCACATCTTTCGACACCTGTACTAACGACAACATACCCTCCGCGGCAAACTTTGCCCTTATCTTTAGTTTCCAAATGGCGCAGTCATCGGCTCCGGTCAACTCGTGCACTCAGATGCCTTGCCTCGTGTCACCCTTTCTTCTTCTTTTTATTCTCTTGGTTTGTATATGATAGTTTGTTCTGGTAGGTAGCGTAGGTAGAAAAAGTACCCGTTGATTTGTTCAGAGAAATTTTCCTGGTTCACATGACCCCTGTTGGTGAGAAGCGACAATGTCAAAGGGGATCGATCCAGTTTTTCTTTAATGGTCGCCGGGATTGATTTGTGGTCCCGGTCAATCAGCATCCTCGTTTGGGCTCATTACCTGTTGGGTTTCGTTATTGTTTTGTCAATTAGTGACTAGAAACAATGACGTAAGTAGTACTCCCTCCGTTTCCGATCGAAAGGGGAGTTCAACGCAAACACCAGCTTATCTGCATACTCATCCCAGTCTTGTTGAGCGGAGTCCGCGACATACATCTTGATAGCTCTGGTTAGCGTCTGTACCATGCCTTCGGCCTTACCGTTCGCCTCAAGTTGTTTTCAGATATTTTTAGCGTCCCATTTTTATTATCGTATTTATTAGTGAAGTGCTACAGTCGGTCCCAGTGAATGCTCTTTTTAAGGGCAAGCCACAGGTTCTCATGATCGTAGGCATGGCATCATTTATAGAGTACTTGCTCAGCAGGCATTTTCCCGGTCAACATGGACCAGACCCCGGTTGAAGAGCGGATAGTCGTTGGAGAGCTGCCGTGCCTTTTAGTAGCAGTTAATATATATTCGTACATCGATCAGCTGCGTACTTTAGTGAATTTCTTCCTCTTTACAGGAATTATAGATTCAAGGAGTACCTAATCTTAAACTGCTTCGCATTAATCCAAAACTGGTCCAGCAAAAAAGAATTTGTATCAATGCGAAGCTGGTTTTCTCCGTCACCTGCAGCTTGATTAGCAGAGGCAGTGCGGAATTCATCTATATACCGATGCTACGTCGAATGACTCCCAAACGTGAAGGTGGTTTTGGCGCCGCAAATTTAGCCGTAAAACCTCAATGTATCAGCAAATGAAAGCCCTTTTAAAACTCTATATTTGCATATATTAATAACAAATAAACTGTATATTTGACTTTAATCTCACTGTTTAAACAGCAATCCGACAATAACTTTGGGACGTTCAATACTCTAGCCACAGGAGGGAGTATTAAAATATTGAACGGTTACTAAATATGCGCTTTGATCGACTTATGCCTTATGATCTAAAAAGTCAGTAACCCGTCATAGTCGGTGCCCGAATGATCCGAGAGACTCAAGGCAATGTGGTTATGTAGGTGTCCTGCACTCGACTGGTATAATAGCGCACTGCGTTCCACCTGTGAGATTGCGAACTGGCATCTCACCCTGCACGCCTTAGTTGTTGTCTGACAAAGTGGAGCAATTGTGGTTACGTGGGAAAAGATGAATCTATCGATTAGTGTGGAGAAAAGTTTCTGGGGAGAGACTAAGGTGACCTATTTGTGTCACCAAGTCTCGATTGCTGACCTAGCTAGAGGACAACCCGAAAGATTTGGAGTCCTTAAGCAATTTGCCCTTCCCGCGGTCACTGAAGGCTATGCAATCCTTCCTCGTCAGCCTGAATTACTATATCGAAGACTAGCAGTTTACGCGGCAGTGTTGTATGAGTTACGGGAGGTGGACTACCATATGTTGCGGGAGCTGGATTGGAAGGAGGAAGTGCAAGTCGGGTTGGCTATTATGGCCTATAAGAAGACGGAAATGCTGACCCAAGCAGATGACCAACCCACCGATCCGAATCCTGCCAGGTCCGATGGCCATATGACTAGCGCGAATGTGGTCTTGGAATGTTAAAGGCAAAAATGGGACCACACCGGTCCTGAAATATTTTAATCCCAAGAAAGTACCGTCGGTTATCATTTATGACAACAAGTGGGCCATCTCAGCTGCCCTGTTATAAGAGCTCGATGATATATACTGCCCTGTGATGTTCACCAGTCAAACCCTGAAGTCCAATGAAGTGAGCTATGGGCTGGTATACAGTGGAATTCTGGATCTGATACGTATCTTGGATGTGTGCTATACGATGTTGGTGTCCCGGCCGATTAAGGTGCTGTCGAGGCGATCGACCATGTTTTGGCTCGTCACTGCTAATGGAATTGATGGTCAGCTGTGAAGATTGGCTACACTATTGTCTTAGTGGTCGTTGGAGGTTATTAAGTGCACCAAATGAGAAGAAGAGATACTAGGGACACTATCACTCCGGGGCACAAGTGGAAGAAGCATTGATTGCGATAGCCCTCGGAAAACAGCCACTGCAACACTCCCGCCGCCGACGGTAGGACCAGCAGAAGAATTAATGGTGCTGATTTACGATGGGTCAGCAAGCGTCAAGAAGGAAGTGGGATCTTACTGCCCGAGTGTGGGAATTGGTGGCCGCCGCCTCAGATTTTACGCCTAACATAACAGTAACGAAGCCGAATACCAAGGACTGTTGCTACGTTTTGAGTTACTGCCGACCAAAGACAGGGGCGGATTGTCATTTGTGGCGATTCCAATTTAGTATCAGGAAAATTACCGGAGAGATTGATTGTAAGGCTCCCAGGCTGAGAATGTTGAACGCCCGTCTTATGACAGCTCTGAGGATATGGCCGGAGCATAAGATGCTGTACGCTAAAAGAGAATGGAGCCGAAGTGCGCCACCTTAGCCATCCGAGACCACGTTGGAGTTACGGTTTCGGTCCAGCTTTATTGGCGGAACTGACAGCAGTTGATCGGATACCCGAACTTATCCGGGCAGCAGATACTTGCGAAGTAGTCCAAGTGAATGTTTTACCCGGTCTCAGAGGCGTTGTTTGCTGACCACTAGTCCACAACCCACTGATCTGATAAATGAAAGCATAATGTAGCAGTTGCGGGCCGAATGGATCCTTAGGGCTCAGGACGAAGAAGAGTGGATTATTAACCTCAAGGCGTATTTGAATGTGGAAACGGAACAGCTGAGTTCAGAGCAAGCCAAAAGAGTGCCTTAGGATTTCTCCGGATTACGAAGTGGATGAAGACGGGTTGCTGTTATTATTATCGCGAGGCAGGCCAGGAAGACGCCGAAAAGGATAGACCAGCAAGGCTGGTACTTTACAATCGGGCGTCCACCATCATTAACCATGTTAGCTTGGAAGGCGGTATTAGGGTATCGGACGGACCTACCATAAAATCACCATTTTCGGTCTTTCTTTCACCAAATTACCGAGTTATTTTACAACTTCGGCAGCTCTTTCGCAATATGACCCATTCTGTCGCAATTAAAATATTTTCACGATTCCTTGTCTTGACCGCGTCTCTGGGTGTTGTTTTAGATGTTCCGACCAGTGCGCAAACTAAGTTAATTCCTCGGCGTGCTTCAAGTAATCCGTCCTCATTGAGTTGTACCTAGCCGAAAACACGCCTCTCTTTTTCTGGCGCTGAATATTTCAGGATACTATCGGGAATTAACTCCTCTCTGCATCCTGAAGCTTCTGTTACGACAACCAAGTATAGTAAATGCTCTGCCCATGTTCTTTCGTGACGTAATACCTTCATACCTTATGCAATCAAAATGTTTGTCTTTGAAGTTTGCAACATTTGATACAGTACAAACCGCAGAGTCGGATTGATATCCCACCATGTCTCGACCTGCATATCAAAGTATTTTTCTGCTGTGCCGCATAGATAGTGACCTAACACGTCGATTTTTTCACCTATATTCCATGGGAAACCACAGGAACTTTCCGCGATGGTAATCTGACGCATGAAACGTAAACCCCATTCCTTGAAATTTGCACCAAGTCCTCTTTAAACTTCAGAGCCGGTAAATTCTTCAATCTGTAGCTTCATTTCCCTGGCTGTAGGTAATTGCCTCTGCAAAACAAATGCTTGTTCCAGCCCTATCATGGCAGGTTGCGCAGGCACTGGTTTATTTGGCTTCGGAGAAACAATGCCTCTCATGCCATCGTTATTAGAGTCTCTCATCCTTTGACTTCCGAACTGATCACCATTTCGAAAGAACTCTAATTTTTACGCTGGTCTCCGGAACCACGTGAAATTTCCAACTTATCCAACCTTTCGTTCATTCTCTCCATGAGTCTTCCGCATTTCCATTTTGCTGATCGTTCCTATCAGCGTCTTGAACCGTGTTGTTTCTAGCAAAATTCCTAATCGCATTTGCGGTCTTGGTTGGGCTCATAACCTGTTCACGAAAGGGACGAACACCTTGTTGTTCTCAGACCAAAGGAAGTTCTGAGAGCGACAAGGTAGATGCAAAATTGAATCAAAATATTGTTTCCTTCACGCGAATGTGCGTCGCAAAGTGGTTTCGAAACCGTGTTCATATTGTAGCAATTTCTAAAATGTATTAGAAACACAAAATACACTTCAACTCGAAACCTTACCCATGCACTACAAAAACATCTGTTTACATATTATGAACTGTAAAACCTGTATTAGAACCCCACTGGGGATATCACTATAACCCCACCCAAACGTGGGGTTATATTCGAGGGGGGGGTTCTATTTGAGAAAAAAAGATAGTATCGTCCACTTAAGGAATACGGTAGGTATTATCAATAATACCTACTGTAGTTAAAACGAATCGCACACAGAGAAAATCTACAACGATAGCAGGATGACTTACCAAACGACCTTGCATCCGCCACCATACCATCTTGTGTCCTGTCGTAGAGCAGCGCACTCTTGATTCTAAACATCAGATCAGGCACCGATGTGACGAGAGCTTCGACAGCCTTGCGTGCACCTTCTTGCCAACCGGAATAGCTTTCGCTGTTGCAGTATTGAAACGATGATGGGGGTTTGCTTGTGGTAGCAGTAAAGGAGTTTGAAATCGGAGATTCTGTGCTAGACTTTGAACTCTTAGCAGGTGCCTCGACGGTCGGAGTTTGCTCGCTGCCAGTCGTACGTAATATCAAAGGAAAAATAAAATGTAAACTAAAAAAAACGATTTAATGTGGGATTATCAACAGCGATAACCAATCAACAATATTTTTACCTAATACCAGTATTATTGTTGTTGTTATAGTAGTCCTATTAACCATAGGTAGCCGGACTGAGGTACACGTAACAAAAGTTAGGTACACGTAACAAGGGGTGAAGTACACTTTTAATTTCCCTAATTAAACCGATACAGTAATTAATTTTGGGAGACATTATCCCCACCGGAGTTTTTTATCCTCGGGATAATATAGATTACAAATAGTGTGAACCACAATTTAATATTTGTCCCTGCTCTGTGAATCATTCTATCAGCTTCTATGCGGTGATGCAAAACATAAGGCTGCTTTTTAGCCCCCCCCCCCCTGCATTGATTGACTCTTCCCCAAGTACTAGTGAAGCTGATACACATATGATACATGCTCGTCAAATTTCTGTCTTTGTTTAACGGCTTCGTTTCCCACCCTTTCAGAATTCGTCGTTACCTACTGATGAGAAGATGGTAAATACATTCTTATTTAAAGGCTTCACGATGGTAAATTACCATTAGATTAATTGTAATAATAATAAAACTCCGGTGGGGATAATAAAAACTCCGGTGGGGATAATGTCTCCTTTATAATTTTACTGTTAAATTGGGTGGGGTTCTATTTGAGGGATGGGGTTGTAGAATTAACCCCGGGTGGACCTGGGGTTCTGTTCAAGGGGGGGTTCAAATCGAGGGATGGGGTTCTAATACAGGTTTTACAGTATGTGGCGATATCGGAGACAATTTTCCGTATCTGATGAAACATGGGTTGCTGGGAACTGGGTACTGGTACGGGTGCGAAACACAATCCGGATATAATGTGGGTCCTGGCTCTCTACATGTATTTATATTTCATATTATTATATTAGATACAATACATGTATATTATAATACTATTGTACATAATACTAGAAATATATAGTTACCGGTAGGTATATTGTACGCGTTTTATGGGCCCTCCTTGGCAGAAAACATTTGGTTGAACACTTGCTCTTTACGATGCTAAAACGTACGGCAGTGATTATTACTGGAGCGTCACGAGGATTCGGACGATGTTTAGCAATTGACTTTGCTCGCGAACTTTGCTCGAGTGACTTGGATCTGGTAAGAAAACCAACCAATGGAAGTCTTATCATTTATGATCCTGACCTTCTATTAATACATCTTTTAATTTAAAAGTTTTTGTGGGCTCGAGACAAGAAGAGTCTGCAGGAGACTTCGCGATTGGTGCAAGAAGCTCGAAAGTCGCTTGAGCAATCGCAAAACTTGCGACTGTTTGTGCAATCTGTAGATCTCAGTGACAGCGCAGACTATACCAAAAAAGCGGATGTTGTGCTGAACCAGCTGACGTCAGCTGAGCATTACGACCGCGTTTTTCTCGTGCACAATGCTGGAGCTCTTGGATGTTTGGGACTAGTTCAAGAATGCCCACCGCCGCTCGAAATAGCTCGTCACTTTGAACTAAATGTGACGTCAGTCATGTGGCTCAACAAACGCTTCCTCGATGTCTTTGGAGCCACACGAAGCGAGATTTTAGCAGTATCAACGAATGAAGTGATGCCAAATACTAAGACAAAGTTAATCGTTGTCAACGTGTCGTCGCGAGCAGCTATTGCACCGTACAAAACTCTCAATTTGTACAGTACTGCAAAAGCAGCGCGTGAGATGCACTTTCGCGTGCTGGCACTCGAACAAGCTGGTTGCAACAAGGTGCGGGTCTTCTCATACTCGCCTGGGGCGATGGACACGGATATGCACCAGACCATGCTTGAATCACCGCTGTTGGCTCCAGAATTAAAGCAATGGTTTATAGCGATGAAGAAGGAGGGTACGCTAGTACCAATCGAAAAATCGTCTCGCCGTGGAGTCGTTGTTGCCATCAAGGAGGACTTTGATTCGGGTAAACACCTCACGTTTGACGATCTCAGCTACGTCGATGAGGCATGATCTTGTACTTCGAAGGAGTACAAACCAAAGAGCGATGTCTATTCAGTTGACAACCCCTTCACGTACATAAGAACTCACATGAATTTCTTGTGGTAATATGAATGTCAAGCTCATACTATAAGCCAGGTGCTTTTTGTTTTATATTTGCAAAATACTATGCTCTTATGACACCTACTAGTGCAGTCCACGTCTAGCCTAGTGCATACTAAACCTATGTGTGGAATTTGAAATGCATTCCATTTAATTTCAGATTAATAATACTTCGAAGTAATATTATAATACAAGTACGAAGTATTATTTTATTGTAAGACATAAGTATTCAGCTAATATCCGCCAATCATTCCCTTCGATTCGAGGACAACGAGAAAAACCTAGTAGGGTAGAATCATGGGCGAGTTCCCGAAGCGCTTAAGGTTCAAGAGGTGGAAATCTGTATGCGTCATCTAGATTTACCGTCAGCTACCTACTGCCTTCCAAGTCGATCAAGGCATCAATTTAGTGCGTGAAGAATCATATGGTGAACCACGTGCGGTGTTCTTTATTGAAGCTGAAAACTGGACTTCGTAAAGCCCAACAGACCAGTAAAACATGTAAAGGTAGCCAGCAGGTCACGTCACCAACTGTGCTGATCCTGTGAAGCAAAACCTTCAGGTATTAATACCAGAAGTTACAGTTACCATTCCAATACCGTTACGCGACAAAAAGGGCAAGTCTGATGCTTCGACTTTCCAGTATACCACACAAGTTGGAATCCCAGTAAAAGTATCGTGAAACGCGTCGCGTGCCAGATGGAACGCATTATCCGACCTAAAAACAATCTCGAACCGGTTTTTAAGCTCCATTAGTACAGACTGCGAACGCTCACAACGGAATTCAAAGTTCCAGACACAAGTGACCTCGTCAAATTTGCGCTCATGCCGGTATCGTTGACTGACCGCTTCCGTCTGCGTCGACCTCTCAGTAACGCGCTGTATGGACCTGTGGGGCTTTATGAAGATGCACTGGGTGGTGATAAGCTCGTGGCCATTAAGCAGGTATCACTGACGCAAGCAGTGGCCGCGTTGCGTCGCAATCCCAACATGGACAATCCATGGAAAGAGCGCCGCGTCGTCTCGCGTCTCATGGCGCTGCCGCCAAATGTCAACATTGTGCGCTTTCATGGTGAATTCCTGCACGCACAAGACACGTGGTGTGTCGTGATGGAGTTTTGTCCAGGCGGCGACCTGTGGAATTTGCTGGAAAATTTTCCCCACAACCGTCTGTCCGAAGCCATGGCGTGTCAGCTCTTTCTCCAATGCGCTCGTGGTTTGCAATTCCTACACGCAAACGGCATTGCACATCGTGATCTCTCGCTCGAGAATGTATTCTATTGTTGTGGTGTGTGCAAAATTGGCGACTTTGGATTAAGCACAGACGTGTCGCTTCGAGGCAGTGGCGAAGTGGTAGGCAAGGCCTACTATATGGCACCAGAGGTGGTGAACCAGGAAAAATACGACGCCTTTGCGGCTGACATGTGGTCTCTTGGCATCATGCTGTTCATCATGCTCACAGGGTCGCCACTCACGCCCAACGCATCGCGAGACAACAAGGCATTTGTAGCCTTTTGCGAGCTAGGAGTGGCCAAAATTATTGAAATATGGGGAATGCTCGACCGGATATCACCCACAGTCATCGAACTGTTGGACAGGCTGCTCAGGTTGAACCCCGCCGAGAGACCGACAGCCGATGAGCTCTTACAGCTCTGTGAGTCGATGGTTACTGAGCAACGATAGTGTACTGAAATTACTGAAATTAGAAATGAGATTATGCTTACAAGCACTTGTAGATAGAAATTTTAAGGCGGAACAAACATTTATGAACATCTTGGTCATCATTCACATGTTGTACGAATATCAGAAGAAAGCCTACAAGGAGCTATCGATAACAAATGGGACAGAAGAAGCAAGAAATGAAACACCAGCTAAAGCTCGGTCTCCGTGCACTACTCATTTGCTACACAGCCACAGTTCGTGGACTATCAGTATCAGTATCAGACATTTAAAGATTTGACTGTGTCAATGATTTAATCCGATTCAGAAACGTATTCCAGCTGTAACTGTTGCTATTCGATTAAATGCATGTATTAATAAATGCATTCCGACATGGTCATCGCCAGCAACGTTCAGTTAGGTTCTGAAAATCGGTGACTGCCGGTTTCATCTCAGATTTAGCATAACCCTTAATAAGGGCCTACGATATAAGAGATAATTCTATATAAGAGCGTGAGTTTGGTGCACGGATAAACACGATAGTAAAACCAAGTATAAATTACTTCGAAGTAAACGTTTTATTAACGTTACCGGTATTAATAAAACGACCGCTACGTCACAAGTCGTAACGATAACGCACATGATACGGCGCGCCTGTGTCCGCTCTTTCGGCTATTCCAAAGTCATCGCATGTTTCTCAAGCTCCTCGCTATTTAATGTCTTTGGTACTCAACATGCGCACCTCAGCTCGTCAAAAAGTGACTGGCAAATTCGTCTCTTCAGCACGTTATCTTCGAAAAACCACTCGTTAGCGCAGCCAACGTTGCATGGAAAAAGTCTATTGAGTCGCGTATTTAAGGCAAGAGATTCCCATCCTTTAGATTGGTCGGAAGGCGCAAACGTTGCGGAAGAAACAGACCCGTTGGATCTAATGGATCCACACTACGATCTCACGAGTGCTAAGCTCACGAAACTCTTTTCTCGCTTTAAACCAAATGGTAAGAGCCTTTATAATGCAATCTTTTTCGTTTCTGATATCGTAAGAGCTACTGATTGCTCTTGATGTTTGTTGGAAGAACACGGTATGGTGTCGTACGATGGGTTTCAACGAGGTCTCCAAGCGATGGGGCTCTCATGTGACAATGAAGAAGAGCTTATGGCATTTATTAGACAGATAGACAATGATAAGAGTGGTGGAATCTCCTACCAAGAGTTTTTATACGCTATTCAGGAACTTAAAATGGCGCAGCTTTTTACTCCGGAACTAGTAAGACGTTTCACGTCCAATTACTCTCGAGTGTACGGCCGTACCGCTACCGTGGCAAAACTGGGCTCGATCGAATACTCACCAGATAGAATTAGGAGTGCGTATCCAATCGAGCAAGTGGAAAGATTTATGTACTCCAAACGACCGAATTGGGCGATTGTGCGCTGGATTAACGTGGAAGGATTAGATTCGTTGATGATGAGAAGACTGGCGGTGCGATATCGACTCCACCCGCTTGCGGTGGAAGATACGCTCGATGCCGATCTTGAACGTCCGAAATATGAACACTATGATGAACATTCGTTATTGATTCTTCAAACGGTGCACGCACGTGACTTAAAGAAGGCTCTAGAGTATCAAAAAATGTATCGTGCGTCACTCTATGTCCGCGATAATCGCGTGTCACCATTTGAAACCATGACGCGAGCTGAGCTCGAACGCAGACTTGATGAGCTAGGTATGGGACGAATCATGGCTCCGCCAGAACAGCTGAGTTTGTTTATCATGGCAAACGTCGTCATTAGCGTACAGGAGTCTCCCAGTTTGTTGTGGTCGACGCTCAAAGAGCGGCTGGAACCGTCCTACTCTAAAGTTCGGCAGAATGGCACGGCGTTTCTAGTCTACTCGATTGTGGACGTGTGTGTGGATGAATTATCGCCAATTGCGCATACCTATGGAGCCAAAGTAGCGATGCTCTCTCGGCTTTTACATGACGATCCCCGTAATTTCAATGCTGCGCGTCTTGCCATGTGCTCGAAAGAGATTAAGGGGCTTAAACTTTTGTGCAAGCCACTGCGTGAAATGATTACGCAACTGATGGAATCAAGTGATTTTGAAGGCGAGACGCTGCGGTATTTTCGTGACGTGCAGGACCATGTGACAGTGATTGACGAGACATGCGATCACCTTCTTGATCGGTGCCGCAGTCTTGTAGACGACTGCCAGAATGCGCGGTATGCCCAGCAAAGTGAAGTGAGCTATACGCTGACTCTTGTGGCCACGGTGTTTTTACCGGCTCAGTTTCTCACGGGTCTCTATGGCATGAATTTTGTCAACATGCCTGAGCTGCAATATGAAAACGGCTACATGATTTGGTGGGGGGTTGTAGCGACGATTGCTACGGGAACAATTACGTACTTTAAATACTACAAAAAGTGGCTGTAACTACTTCTATTACCGAATAGGGGGCATGCAGTTTATATCTCTCGTACAAAAATGACACGGTCATCGAAATGACGAGATTACTAAACACGCATTCTTCTCAGATTTAAGAAATAGGGGAATGATTTTGAAAATAAGGCAAATGTATTTCTATCTGTAAAAATATCAAATTGATATTCCTATCTTAAAGAATCTCCAAACAAATCAGGTCAAGCCCAAGATGGCGTCCATGTGGTCTTCCTTCACGTATGTCTTGCTTCCGCCTGCAGTGGTTCTGTAAGTTCAGACTCACGACAATTCAACGTCCCTTTCGCCGAAGAACGCTCACCATACACTTTTGCTCTAGCTTACTCTTACTGACGATCCCCTTCCCTGGCCTCATGCTGAACCGCGGGATCGTCAAATTTGGCGACTTTGTCTTCAATATTCGCATTGGAACGTTGAGCGTCTTCTCGGTCATCACGGCAGTCTCGTTTGTCGTGATGGTGGCTCAAACCTATGACTTGCAGAAACGGTATTCGATGCATTCGGATCCGCATCTCGAAGTGCACTACTCGGCTGATCTGCAGGTTCGTTGCAGTTGAATGTTGTATAAAAATCTATACCGTGTCTTACGCCTTTGATGTTTAGAAAAAAGCTTCGCGGTGGCGATCAGAGCGAAATTGGTGGATCAGTGCTCTCACTTTCATCATCTACTGGTGGGAATGGAAACGAGTTTCTCGATAATAAATTCGTTATTCATATTTGCTCTTGTTATGGCTGCATGTAGGATGTTGCTGCGTTTCCATGCGATGAAGAAACAGTTGATCAAGGCTCAGCGTCACGAGGACTAGGCCATTTTGAGTACAGTAGAAAGTGGTTTTGGGACAACTATACTATGAAAGTACTGTAATGCATCTGACTTAACATCTGAGTGTGCCAGAACTTGTCACTCGAAGTAGTATTTATTTGTTGGAATATCAAACTGGCAGATGAAATGCAGTATTTATTGTAATAACTTGGGACGAGACCACACAATGCAGCAGTATGGGGGGATTATTGCAATAGTTAATGATGGAGGCTAGCGGTGTGGATGCTGCACGTGACGCTCACAGTCTTGAAAGACTGTCATTCATTCGTTCGTTCGTGTCTGACGAGAATGAGGAAACTCACATTGGTACTACCGCGTTGCAAAAGGCCGAAGAGGAAGAGGATGGAGCGATAGAAGAGGGAGCATCTCTCCGATCTGGTGACGTTCCCAATTTATACCATTGGCGTCATATTGGTCTATTAGTGCAATATGCAACTGTCGGTGTATTGTATGGTGGCCTCCCACGCACGGTGTACCCATTTCTAAATAATTATTTGCACTTGGATGGGTATCAAACGCTCTCGGCCCGTGTGTTACTTTCGCTGCCGTGGTCATTTAAAGTAATTATTGGAATTGTATCCGATTGTTTTCCCATTTTACGCTCTCGCCGTCGTGCATATATGGTCATTGGATGGGTTTTGTGTTGCTGCATGTTGCTTTTGCTCGTCTTTGTCCATCAAGAGCCTCCGTTTTACATGGACCCAGAGTTACGTGGCAAAGACTTGTCGACGCTATCTCGAGACGAGCTGCAAGGGCGAGTGAATTGGCACGCTCCAAAGTCGGGCTTTGTTTACATTGTGGGAATGATGTTGGCGAGTTTGGGCTACATGATTGCCGACGTGGCATCCGATGGTTTGATCGTGGAATTTGCCCAACGTGAACCAGAACGTACCCGTGGCAACATCCAAGCTTCCGTTTATCTCGTACGCAGTGTTGCAATGATTTTAGCAGCCTTATTGGTGGGATTTGGTCTCAATAGCGAACATTATGGTGGCACGTTCTCGTGGTCATTCACAATGAGTCAGCTCATGTTGATCTTTGCTTTGTTGAGTTTAGTGGCCATCCCTGCTGCTCTGTGGCTCGTGCAGGAACCGTCGCTTGGTGATCACGTCCCACATTTTCCTGATTATATGCGTAGTTTATGGTTACTAATCCAGAATTCAGCCATGATTCAGATCTTGGCGTATCGATTCTTCAGTGGAATCTTCGACGGCTTTACCATCACGGCAGGGGACCCGATTCAGCGGTACTGGGCTCGAGTGCACCCCCTGAACGAGAGTTTGTTCTCGGTACTGGGGCTCGTTGTTTTCAGTATTGCACTGTATGTCACCAAGCGGATTGGATTGAATTGGAACTGGCGACGCGTGATTGCTTGGACGACTGTATCCGTGATTGCGCTGGACGCCATTGTGGGCATGTTAACAATATGGAACGTGATGCGTAATCAATGGTTCTGGTTAGGTACCCCGATTCTGGAAGAGCTTCCACAAGCTATGAATTTTCTCATCTCGACGTTTGTCGTGGTGGAGCTGGCTGAGCTTGGGAACGAAGCTGCTGTCTATGGATTATTAACGACCATGAGCAATCTCTCGAGTCCCTTTTCCTCTTGTATTTCAAAGAACGTCAATGCACTCTTTGATGTGAGCGTGACTGACATCATCCACGACTCTACGCACGTGCGGAGACAAGTTACGTGGACGTATGTGATTGCCTATGTCATGAAACTGCTGTCACTTGGATGGTTGCCATTGCTTCCTCCGCAGAAACGGGAGACTCAAATGCTCAAACGACGTGCCCGTCGCTGGTTCTGGGGAGGCGTCGCCAGTGTCGCTATCTTTGTCTTTGCCCTTCTGTGGTCTGTCATCACAAACCTCCTCTCTATCTTCCCTGGCACTGCCTGCTTAGTCCTCGCCGGTGGTACAGGATGCAACTAGCAAGAAGGTTGAACTCATGAGTTTAATGAAGTAACTTACATTTTTATTGTAAATTTTACAGTAGCATTGTTTTGATAAACACCCAATCAGCGCTCTCGATTTGACCAAACCAGTCCCTCCTCCGTCCACACCTCGAGATGTTGCGGTTACTGTCGACTGCCACCGCTCGTGCTGCACAAAAGTCGGCGCCGCAGCAGCGCTTACGCGCCTTTCAAGTTGTAGCTCGTCGTCCAGCATCTTCTACGCGTAGCTTCACGTCTACGCGGTCTCGTCTGAATCCAGACAAGGTGACGCACTCACTTGAATCTCCATTGCAATCTGATCAGTGGATTTATGAAAACTATTGCCGTTGATGATGACAATAGTCGGCTGCTGAGGCAACAAAGGAAGGACAAAAGGCTCCGGATGCCTTGGTGCTCACGCCGTACGAAAAAGTGACGGCGACGGCCACGGGTGGCTTTTGGCTTGGGTTGATTGGATTAGGAGCGGTTGGCGTTTACTTTGTTGCTCGTGAATTGTTGCCCAAGTACGTGGACATGGAAAGTTTGCGGGTTTCTATGGATACTGATGGCTGATTTGTGGTGGTTTTGCAGTCGCATGAGCCCCAATGGCCTTTTCAGTGAAACGCTAGATATTCTCTCGGAAAACACCGACGTATGGAGATTCACAAGGATGCTCGAGAAGTTTTAAAGAGATTGACAACGTTATGATGTGATGTGCTAACTATAGGTGACGTCGCGTCTGGGTTTGCCAATCCACGGCTACGGTCATGATCATGGGGGTCACCGTGAAGGTCGACGTAATCGCATTGAGCACGTGAATCTCACAGCCAAAGATGGTACCCCCCGTCTTCGCATCAAGTACAACGTCAAAGGTCCTTCGGGCCATGCGTATGTGTTTGCCGAGACGAATAAAAACATGAAAAAGAACGAGTACGTGTACCTGATTGTGCAAGTGACGAAGACGGGTGAAGTGCTCAAGATTGTTGACAATCGACAGATCCTTTCGGCCGAGACAAAGGAAGAGCAGGACGCGCTGCGCCAGCTGCTTGGCAAGTAGGCAACCAATCACTTGTAGTAGACCTTTAAGGTCAATGGACGACGCGTTTGTTTCTATTGTCGAAGGGAGCATTTCTATTTTAATCTGCTAGTGCTTTTTTACCTTCCAGCAAAAATAGCTTTTTATTTCCTTTTGTTACTACTTCCAATAGGGCAATGGAGTTGAAGGCATCTCGTGATGGTGGATTTAGTGATCCCAGTTTCTTGGGTGTGGGTGATCCTTATACACAGAAAAAGAAGAAAGAGCGGGGACTCGGAGAAGATTTGAGACCTTTTCTCACCTGTCCATCGAAAAAGGGTCACATTGCTGCAACGTTTGGCCCCGGATATGTCAAAGCAGAGTCCCTTGGTGGGGAATATGCCACTCAGTACAAACTGGAAGCTCGTCGTCGACTGGAAAACACGAAAAAGTTTGTCAAAGCGAACGGCTTTTCGTACTCGAGCCCAGCTCAGAGTCACACCGGATCAGGGGATTATTATGGAACGTTTAGCAAGGCAGAACGGGTTGAGAATGAAACGAGTCGAACCAAGGAAGAGACTGCCGCTTCGAAACCAAATCCAAAAGCGAAAGAGTTCGAAAAGAAAAACATTTTTACCACTCCGGGACGGCGTGGCACGTTTGGATATACCGGGACACTGATTGGTGGCAATGTGGCGGCAATGGATGCCGACTATGGATCGGAACAGCGGGCGCTACGGCAGGATCAAGCAAAGCACAAGACAGCGATCGGGGATCGGAAACCTTTTCAATCGACCGTCGAGCGAGTCGATTTCTTTGACAGTCACGAGCACGTGGCTGCTTCTCGGATTATGGGATGGGATGAACACTGTCTCGCAAAACCACTCGGAGCACAGGAGCTCCTGAATCCTAAAGAACGTGCCGCCGCTCGGGCTTCCACCAGGACAAAACCTTGGAGACCCAATTACTCGCATACTGATGGTGGCGACGGCACATTCGAGGAATTTCCGAAACGATTGCCCGAACCTTATGACCAAGCCATCGTGACTCGTGCCATGCTCCCATCTCGACGCCTTCCCGTCGCCATTGCAACGAAAAACTTACCCCCTGCGTTGCGAGAACGAAAGGTTTTCAAGCCCGGGAATGGTCCCAAGACGAAGCTCACGCGGAGCACGTGTTTGCTCGGCCTTTCCAAGCACCACTTGTAAAAAAAAGTAGTTTTTTCTTGTTTCTTGTTTCTATTTCTATTTTATTTCTCTCTTTCTTCTTCTTCTTTTTATCCTTCCTTCTTGGCAGCTAATGCGGTCGAACACAACCGCGCGACAAGTCCATGGATCTGCAACAGTGTAGAGACTCCATCGGCAATGCACATGTGTGTGGTACCAATTTGTTTAATAAACTCGAGCTTTAGCTTCTCGTCCTGCATGGGCAGGGCTTTGCAGACTCGAAAGATGGTCCCAATGATATCCAACGACGAGTAGCCACTTTTCCAGAGTTCAATCGCTTGCTTTTCCGCGCCATCGAGTTGTCCACTTTCACATTGAATTAAAATCTCGCGCACGACGGCAGGATGGGGCTGGTCACATACTTTAAAGACATTTTCGTCACTGATAAAGTTAAAACCACTCGCGGTGGCTTGGAGATTGTTTAAAGCATTGCGCATATCTCCTTCGGCTGTAAAGATGAGCGCAGCAAGTCCTTCTTCCGAATAGCCGACCTTTTCCTGCTCACAGACAGTCAAGAGTCGACGTAAGAGCATCTCGTCTGGCAGTCGCGTGAAGCGTAAAATGGCACAGCGACTTTGAATGGGCTCGATGATTTTCGTGGAATTATTACACGCGAGGGCGAATCGTGTCGTGGAGCTAAAGATTTCCATTGTACGTCGTAGCGCTTGCTGGGCAGCAGCTGTCATGGAATCGGCTTCATCTAGGATTACAATTTTGTGTCGACCAGGAGGAAGCGTGACTTTTTGTTGCGCAAACATTTTGATTTTACTACGCACGGTTTCAATCCCACGATCGTCCGACGCATTGAGTTCCAGGACCGCTTGTTTGACACTGGGACCCAATAGTTCGCGTGCAAGACACAAATACTCGTTGTTTTCCCTGTCCCTGGTGGACCTGATAGGATCAAATTCGTCATGTTCCCGACCTGAGCCATAGATTGAAGACTGGAGATTGTATCGCGATTGCCCACGACATCTGCTAGCACGCGTGGACGGTACTTTTCGACCCACGGCGCCTCGAACTCGTCCGCCATTCGTACGGGAAAGATGCGGAAAAAATGGTCACGGATTTGGGCTCGATGAACTAATTCTGAGTCGGATGGCCGACTCAGAATGGCGGTTGTGTCTGACTAACTTACACAAAAAATTGGCCAATAAGGTGCAAGTCGGGTGCTCGACGTCATGGGCTTCCCCAGTGCCTGCGACGAGTGTGGCAAGAAGTTTAAAGTCTTTGGGACCAAGAAAAAGTGTAAACATTGCAAGGATGTAGTGTGTAAAGGCTGTCTGGCGATCCATTTGGAGCTGAAACACACGAATTTGAATCGAGCGGGGCAAAAGAAACTGAGACGTCGCAAGTCGTTTGGGCATTTTGAGGCCGACGAGGCCAAAGAAATCAAGTCGTTCTCCGCTCGTCGTAGTCCGTCGCCACCGTTAGAGTCAGAGAGTGTGGATTCAAGCATATTGGAGAGTGTTGATGGGATTGAAGCCGTGAGTGACGACGACGACGATGGCGATTTGTATGATGATGATACGGAACAGGACGCGGAAGATGAAATGCTCATGACGACGCTCTCGAGACAATCGTCGATTGAAGAGAAAACGATTCAGTATAAAGAGTTGTGTAAAATGCAGCAAGCCGTGGCGACGTGGGCGATCAAGGAGAAGCAGGCGAAACAAAAGATGCGCTGCAGCGAGGAAGACAGCTATCACTGTACGATCGTCCCCGCCGTCTGCAATCACGAGACGTATAGCGCTATGTCCGTAAGCTATGCTGTAACGGTGACAGTGATTGTATGGACTCTTTTTGGGCTACTGGTGGCACTCTACCTACGAACACGTAGCCTATTCGCAGGCTCAAGTCATGTGCTTTGAGACGGACGTGTGCTCGTCATGTATATAAAATATAGTCTTTGATTATAATTATAGTCTCAAAACAGGGTTAGACTATAAAAGGACTAAAATCTGAGTTTCACATCTAGACTACAATATAGCATATACAAAGAGTCTTCAACGTTTTATTCCACTTGCTAGTTTCTTCCATTGGCTGGTTCCAAGACTTCCATCTTGGAAAAGGTAGCATGGGCATGAAATCCAAGACGAATTCTCACGCCAACAAAGCGGTTCCAAGTGACAAAAAGCATATGACGATCAAGCCAACGTCTTCCGCTACGTCGTCATCTAAGAATCAGATCAAAAAAAACTCGCAAAGTGGCGAAAGCAGGGTTCAAGTGGACCAAGTGAAGCAATTGGTTACCTTAATAAACGACCAGAGCGTGGCTTGGTACAATGCAGAGCCAAAACTTGTCCCGCGATTGAAACACAGTAATGCAAAGGAATCAAAGCCATTGGAAGCGTCCGATGAATTGGTTCAGACGCTCAAAAAGCAGGCCCAAGAGCTCTTGGAACTCGAAGTCAAGCGGTTTGAGACCCAAAAGAGCACGAATCTCTCGAGTGACGACAAGTATTTAGCGACTATGATCAAGTCCGGTACATTATCAGATCGTGTCGCAGCGTTAACGCTCACAGCGCAAGCTTCTCCGTTGCATTCGTTGCTCCGACTCGGTCAATTGATCTCGATGGCAACGAAAAAAGCACGGCGCGAGAGTCTTTTGGCCGTGGAATCGCTCAAGAATTTGTTTCTCCACACGTTCTTACCCGACAATGCCAAGCTTCGGTATTTCCATCAACATCCGCTGCGTGCCGCGCAGTCGTCGCCCGCTCATTTGGTCCTCTGGCTCTTTGAGCATTGTTTAAAGACGGCGTATGCTCAATTGTTGCGGGTTTTGGCCTCGGGGATGGAGGATGCCGTCGATAACCACAAACGAGCGTGTCTACGGGCTGCCAATGCTTTATTACGGGCCAAACCCGAGCAAGAAGCCGTGTTACTGGCCATGTTGGTGAACAAATTAGGCGATCCCGATCGAAAAATCGCCGCCTATCTTCATCGTATGCTGCAAGAATTACTTCGAGAACATCCAGCAATGAAGCGTGTGGTGGTCGATGAAGTTGAGCGGCTATTAACGCGTCCAAAAGTCTCGGATCGTGCGAAATACAACGCCATTTTGTGTCTCAATCAGCTTTATCTCGACGGAAATGGCAACGACGTCGACTTGGCACGTCATTTAATCACTGTGTACTTTGGTCTCTTTACCAAAGCCGTGCATGGTCCTGAAGCTGAGAAACCCAAGTCGTTGAAGCCAAAAACCAACGGGAAAAAGCTGAAAGAGGCCGAGAACAAGCCAAACGATGAAGTTATGGATCGCAAGCTTTTGAGTGCGTTACTTGTGGGTGTAAACCGAGCTTTTCCGTATGCTGGTTCCATGACGTCAGCGACGTTGACGCACGAGATTGAGGCCTTGTTTCCGTTGTTCATAAAGCTCCTCATAGTACCAGTGTCCAGGCTCTGATGCTGCTTTTTCAAGTCTTGAACAGCACACACTCGGTCTCGGATCGTTTCTATACGGCTCTCTATGACAAACTATGGGATCCCAAAGTCCGCGAGACATCGAAACACACGCTTTTCCTTAATTTACTCTTTCGAGCGATCAAAAACGATGTCTCGCCTGCACGAGTGAGTGCGTTTCTCAAACGATTGCTCCAAGTGGCCAGTGTCATGCCTCCTGCTTTTGCCTGTGCCGTCTTGTTTCTCTTGTCCGAGTTGATTAAAGTTAAGCCACAGCTTCGTACGTTGTTTGAAGAGACTGAGAGTGGCAAACGTGGAGAAGAAGAAGCGTTTGTGGATGTTGAGAAGGAGAAGGAGAAAGAGAAGAATGATGAAGAGAAGGATGTAGAAGAAGAGAAGGATGAAGAAGAGAAGGATAGTGAAGAAGAAGAAGAAGAAGAAGGAGAAGAAGAAGAACGATCGGTGAAAGTGTTGGCTCGGTTGTTTGGCGACGAGAAGGTGGTCAAAGGGGCGATGGAATCGCAAGACGAGTACGATCCATTGAAGCGGAATCCGCTCTTTGCTCGAGCCGAGACGTCGTGTGCGTGGGAGTTGCAGCTGTTGGTGCATCATTTCCATCCCTCGGTCCAGCGCTTTGCTCTTCAATTGCTTGAGAGTGGGATTCACTATGCGGGGGATCCACTTGTGGACTTTACAATGCATGCGTTTTTTGAAAAATTTGTCAACAAGAAGCCACGCTATCAAGCACGGGGGGAAGGAAGAGCCAAAGCCAAGAATTGGATGTTTGTGCCTTTGAATACGGAAGCAGTGTTGGAGATGGAAGAGGACAAGGTGGAGGCGAGTGATGCCTTCTTTTACAAGTTTTTTAAAGAACGAGCAGCACGAGAAGGAGAGACGAAAACGAAGCGACGAAAGAGAACGAAAGAGCAGGATGCCGATGTTTTGTCGGATGTAGAAGAAGAAGATGAAGATGAAGAGATGGAAGCGTATGCACAGGAATTGGCCGAAGCAATGATGGAAGAAGGGAATTTAGATGACGAAGACCCAGAAATGGACGGCTGGAGTGAAGAAGAAGAAGAAGGAGAAGAAGGAGAAGGAGAAGAAGGAGATGGAGAAGAAGAAAGTGAAGAAGAAGATGATGATGAAGGAGAAGAAGAAGAAGAGGAGGAAGAGAAGGAGGAGAAGAAGAAGAAGGTGGGCGAGAAGCGACGGATGATGTTTGCTGATGCTGAAGACTATGATCGAATTGTAAAGGAAGCATTGGAGAAGAAGGAGGAGAAGAAGAAGAGGAAGTTGAGATAAAAAAAAAGTGCTCGATAAATGTATCTCTTTCTTCTCTTTCTTTTCATTACTGCTCCATATCAACGCTCTGTTGTGCGTAACTGAGTGTTTCTTGAGCTTCTTGTCGAGCATGTAGCGATTCAAAGTAGCGAGCGAGATGTTGTCGTAGCTTTTGATCTCGTTCGTGAAGGTTGGCGACTGAAGTCGATGGAATCGTGGCCGGTGGATTGGCCACTATAGCCGATATCGAGTTTAAGAGCACATCCACCACATGATAGGGAATATACGGCGGCTTGTCGACCATATCTTCAGCTTCTGTCAAGAGCTTGTCCACAAGCTCTTGCCCTTCTAAGAGCAAGCCATGCTTTAAATACAAGCGCAACAACATGGCAGGATTCCCCTCCTTGGCACTTGCAATGCGCTCGTGAAGCCACGAAGGTAAACGCCGTTTCTTTCCTTCCCCTTGCCACGCCTCGAGTACTGTCTCGGCAGCTATTTGATACTGCTCTAAAGACGCTGTTTGATCGAGAAAAAGCTCGAGAAACGTCCAGACCAAGTCACAAGCTGCTTCTCTTTCTCTTTCTTCTCTTTCTTCTCCTTCTCTTTCTTCTTCTTCTTCTCTTGCCATGGCACAACGAGTGAGTGATTTCGTCACCCGAGTCAACAAATCATCTGTCGCTTGTTTCTTTGCGATGGGTAAGGCCAATTCCAATGCCATCATGCCCTTTTGTCGTCGTTCCGCGAGTGTTGCATGGGGCTCGAAACTGCTCTTATAGATAGCATCCACTAAAAGAGCAATCATCGTCGTCGTTCATCGTTTATAGCAACTTTCGGTATGTTCCATATTGACTAAATTTCATTTGGCATCGAGTACCTGAAGTTCGTGGTGTATCTCTCAAATGTAATGCACTTAACGAGCATTTTGATCGGCCCACCCGCTCTTCCACGTGCAATTTCCGCACAATCCAGCGATTCTCCCGTGGGAGCAACCTAAGGGCAGTACACGCAGCATTCAAGGCGTTTCGTTGCACTTCAAGAGCAAGTTTCGACGTCGAGTGCGCCAATCGAAGACGCCGCGCCAACGCATAAAGCGACGAGGCGGCATTGGCCGGCTGTTGCTTGCGCATGTAAAACGTATAGAGCAAATAGTAATACTGGGCCTTCAATTTGTCGTCGACGGTACTATGGGCCGCTTGCCACAAAAGATGCTCTTCAACGCGTTGTTCGTACGCTCCCCATTGCAATTCACACACCAGCGCCATCTCCCCCGTGCGTACAAGTTCCTTGACAAAAAAACTGACACATTCCGTTGCCGTGGCTTCGGCTTCGCGCGCAGCGTCCGAGCCCGTGGAAACGGCCAATAATTCTGTCGTGTGCATGAGCGCAAGGTGTGCGTCACGAAATCGACGCGCGTGGACGGAATATTTCAATACATTGATCCAGATAAACGACTGCAAGGCCACCAGGTGCTCATCATGGTCGTATTGCGCTCCTTGACGCAGTGTTTGAGTCCCCACAGTCCACAAGAAGCTCAACAAGTGGTCGACATAATGACGGCCCATCGTGTCTTTTAAAATCCCCACCACGTCATAGACAAAGTGTTGAAACTCGTGAAACGAACGAGAACAAGACCGTTCGTGGTCGACGAGAAACGTGGAAAGGCAGAGCCGAAAGCAGCGGAGTGCGTGGTGGACACACCAGGAGGTATGCTCTTGTGCTCTTAAATCGGTTAACGAGCATCTCGCTTCCGCTGCCAAACATTCCCCCAGTGCCCGTACAGTTTTCAGCATCCTGTCGTCTTTGACTTCACGGAGTTCCCGTAATTGGACACAATATAAGGCCCGCACGAGTGTCAAGTGCTGTCGTTGCTTTAAAAACTCGATCACTTGGGGCGTTGGAAGCGCGAGCAACGCGAGCAATTCGCGGGTAAACGTGGCGAGGACGTCATGGGCGTTGTTTATTGTCGTGGCGAGGTGCAAGACCGATAGACTGCGTTGAAAAGGTTCTGAAAGTGTATGGATCGTGGGCGTCATGTCCTTGACAAAGTATTGCAATAATGGTAACGAGGACGTTGTGGAACGACCTTGTGTGGCAATCCCGTGAGCGATTTGCCAGCGTTGATAGATAGAGATACTGTGAGGGAGAAACCTTTCGAGGAGCAGGGAAAGCGTCTGAGAAGCGAGGAAGGCGGGGCGCGTCTCGATGAGAAACGCCAATAAGAGCACTACGCGAAGCGACTGCGAGCACATTTCGGCTATTGTGGACGTCAGGACGTGCGCAACGGCACGATTCATTTCGTGGCTGGCGAAAACTGCTCTCCAAGTGTCATTTTCGTGAATAAGAGCAGTTTTCGTTGAATACGGTTGCCGCTTGAGGGGCCAGATATGGTGGATAAGAGCATTGAAAAGTTGCTCTTGAACTGTAAAGTCGCCACTAAAGACACGATGGAGCCGTACAATCGCCCGCGTGAAGCCAGTCTCGTGGCACGAAAGCCCTAAACGCACGGAATGGCGCGCTAAAGCGACCAACGACTCGCCTTTGGACTCGGTGGCGACGTCCCGAATGTCGTTGTAACTAAATGATTGCAACCTTTGGCTTGAAAACGCATCGAAAAGCGGGAGAATATCCGTTACAAGTTCCGTGAGACAATCGGTTAGAGTGAGATCTTTTTGCTCCGTTGGCGTGAAAAAGCCTGCGGTTATCGATGACGCCGCGGGAAAAAAGAGGGAAAGACGATTCCGACGGAGGAAAACTGGTGCACCAGGGAGCAGAGTGTTCGTTGAGGTGGCAAACCCGAGAGGAACGTTCTCTGTCTGCCAATGAGTCGTACAAAGGGCGATAAAATCCTTCCACATCCGGATACGCACGATATTGTGGGCGGATTCATTTAAAGCCGTTACGTTTGTCACTTGATCACATCGATTCGAGATGAGACGAAGTAAAGTGTCGCTGTAGTTAGAGACACTTATATCATCTCCCCCTCGAGCTGAATTCGTTTGTGTCTCTAACATGGCGTTCAAAACGTTCCGTTTAGAGAATCGTCCCGGTAAAAGAATCCGTTGGAGAAAAAAGTCATCAATCTGTCTCTTGATTCCTTCTTCTTTCAAGTCAAAGAGCCACTCACTGTCTTCTTTTTCATACTTTTTCATCTGGAGAGTGAGACTATCAACTACTTGTCCAGAAATCCGTTTTGGACCTGTCAAAGCCATTGGATTTGGATGAATAAACACTTGATCCCCTTCAAGCGACCGCCATGACGAAAATAAAAACGCTTTATCGACGGCAAAATCCACCAGTTGCAGTCTCCGCTTGGGTTTTTGATCGCATGGGTCGACGGTAAACACTCGAGCAACATCTAACGCCAATTCTTCCCCTGCTCCAGCACTGGACACTGCCGTAAGACGCACATCACCTCGTAAAAGATAAATCTCTGAGGAATACGCAGCCGTTGTATCTAAATGGATCAATAATCGACAATTGTCGGATTCGGTTGGGGATAAAGCCACGACTTTGGCATGAACAGCGTAAACCCCTTGATTGGTACTATCTCTATCCTCGAAAGTATCTAACTCTTCGTCATCACGATCTTCGTCATTGGTTGGACCTGTCACTAAATGTCGAAGCTCTTGATGCCCTAAACACGATTGAAACCCAAAACTCCATGCCCGTAAGACACAATCCGCTGATATCGTAATCACACACACATCTTTTTCTCCTTCTCTTTCTCCTTCTTCGTCATCATCATCTCCCGAGATCTCTAAACTCGTCATCGCAATCACTGCCGCGCCCATATTTCTCTTCTCGTTATCTTCCGAGCTGCCTTTCAACTTGGCAGCGGTCGATTTAATGAATCCATGCCAGAGCCAACCAACGACAGATTTGTCCGAGAATATAAATTCTTGCAGGTTTGTCGGCTCACAAGGGACGCCGAAATTGACGCCCAAAACCCGACCCGTGTCGGTTCCAACCACGAGATTATATTCATTGACCCATAAAGCAGCGGTTACAATTTCATCCGTGTTTAAACTCTGCAATACGTCGAAACGACAGCGCGTTGCTGGTTTTGGTGTTGGAAATGCTTTGACATCCGATTGTGAAAAAATGCTCAAATCAGTGACACTTGGGACGGAATACGTCAACCGATGGATGGTGCCCGCATGTGTCACAATGTTAATTACGACTGCATCATCTTCCCAACTCTCGACGACGAAAACGCCAGTAGCTACGACAGGTGCCGGAAATTCCAGTCGAATACCATTTTGTTGTAACGTAATGTTTAAACTCCATTCCCGTAGTAAAACCACGTTTTTCAAAATGCGCCAACAGACAAAACGATCACGTAAATGTTCATTTTGAAAGTAGAAACTGCCAGAACCTGTACATTCTAAAGCACGAACTAGAAATTTCCAAATATGACGTTAGAAATACGCCTGGTTAGAAATATAAAAAATAAATAGGTTTCTTACCGCGAGCATAACTTTTTGGTGCCTGTGAAGACATTAATGGACTCGAGACCACAAAACTCGGTAGTGAGGATCCGTCGTTTTCGTCATCTTCAAAGCACGCGAATTGCGCTTCCTGTAATACCGGGCGCATGATGATGGTACGAGCTTTTGTATGGCGAAAAGGGAGGTTGTCAATGGATACGATGGGATTGGTGAAAATGTGCAAACTCAGGTCTGAGTACAAGCAACTTAAACTTATGATGAAGATTTTTCCAAAGGGTACGTAGTGACGTTCTTTAAAGGACAGACTGGCATCATCATGATGAACAGCTTGCGGGAACAGAAGCAGAAGCTGCTGGATCCGGAAAGTGGCCAGCCCACACAATCCTCGCCTCGCTTGGATAGTGATAGTGTCTGGTATTGTCCGAGTTTGTCGTATCAGGAGCGTATAATCGGCTGTGTCACGTGTTTCTTGCTGGGGTTTTTACTGTCACTGGGCTCAACTTTTCGTCTGGCAAAACTAGTCCACGGCAATCCTGCGCCATTTGCTATTGCCTATACGATTGGTAATTTGTTGTCGCTCGGCTGCACCATGTTCTTTGTCGGTCCCTGGAAACAAATCCAGACCATGTTTCATACCAAACGTCGGAATTCTGCTATCGTCTACGTCGTGTTTATCTTTGTGACACTCGTATTATGCTTCTCTCGTCATATTCATCACCGGGTGCTGCTAGTGCTGCTGTCAGTGCTGATCCAATTCCTAGCTCTCGTCTGGTACACTTTATCGTACATTCCTTATGGTCGGAGTATTGCTATTAGCTGCTGCAAACGCAATTTCGGGCTGGCTACAGATGATGAAGTGTAAAGAAGAGAGTGACGTGTTTTTAGTTAGGCCATTCACCAACATCAAGTGGTCGGATGAAGAGACAGTAAGAAATTTAAAAAAAAATTTGAGCTATTCTCTAGATTGTTCGTACTAATGTTCATTTAGTCGGTCTTGGCTCGATTATTTGAATTTGAATTTTGCTTGTTATTGTCTACTCGTTTCGAGTATTGGAGATTGTTGGCCTCGATGATGAACCAGTTGATGGCGACTGTGAGTCCAACCACAAGGAAGAGAAGAACAAAGACATGAAACGAGTCGTCCAGCTCTGTGTAGAGAACCGCTAGCATCACGACAAAAAGTAGCGCCAACACAACATTCAGCACGATCACGAACTCGCGACTTCCTGGCCGCAAGACATTCAATAACACGCCGCCCATT